>UELX01000284.1:0-93089 GCA_900480035.1 Eupelmus urozonus | reverse complement strand
AGATTTAAAAAAAAAAAAAAAAAAAAAAAAACAATACGAATATAGTCATTATTTGTTGTTATTCTTAAAAAATGAATAAATTAAAAAACATAAATACTTACTGGATTAACTTTCTTTTTCTCATCGTTTATGTTTTTGAGTTCTAAGAAAGCTTCTTCACTGAGATCAAGCTTGTTGACACGGGCCATCTTCCGATAAACTTTTTCTGCCATGTCACGTTTGTCATTAGCCAAAAGCCATCTAATTCAGATTGAATAATAATTATGAATGATAATAATATGTGTATATGTATGAATGAAAAATTAATAATAGTGCGCAATAGATACCTGACTGATTCGGGTAGAATGAACATAAGTAAAATAACTAGCAATCCAGGTCCGTAAATGACCCTCATTAGGACCCTCCAATTTTTCACCCACATAGCTGCTAATCCGAGCCACATTTCGCCAACCGCGTAGATACACGATATGACGGTACTACCCAAGATTCTTTTGTCGACACCAGTCATTTCCATGGCTATTATTGAACAATGAAAATCAAAAATATTTATTGATCTAATGAGAATCTCGAAATTTCTATACACATTTTTCAATTTTCAACATTTTGCTTGACTTATAATTAGCAATCAATCACTGACAAGCTATTAATTCAAAGTTTATGATTTCGTAGAAAAGTTAAAACGATAAAAAGAACTAAAAAACTCTATCAACAAATTCGAAAACGGCAAACATTTTCTAATAAATACCCACCATAAATAAAGCCCGCGCTGTATATTCCAGCAGCAAAGCAGGCATCGATGAACTCAAAGGTAAGGAACATCCAGTAATTAACGGAGAACGAGTGAATTAGACCGCTGAGGCCCGCGAGGAAGGTGATGAGCGTCAGTACCGTCCGCCTGCCGTATCTGGGGAAAAATGGAAAATTCGCTATTCGAAAAGCATGCCATTGTCTATGTGTGCCATTTTTTTAAAATTTTGCATTAGTGCTCAAATAAATCCAACTGATTGGAGTGTGCTATTACTTGTCGGACAGGGTGGCGGCGAAGGTAAGTCCAACTAGTTGACCGACGTTGTTTATCGTCCCGACCAGCGTGAGCTTCCAGCGATTCGAATCGCAGGTTATTCCCCACTGTGGAAAAACCCATGTGTTACTTGGCTTATTTTGGTTTATTTGATGAATTTCGAATTTTATTATTTGAAATGTCTATGTTTAAATAATGGAAAAACTGTAAAAAAAAATGGTTGCACATATTTTACTCACTTGTAGAAAAAATGAGACTTTTAGTTACAAACAATGAAATCTATTAATATTTTTTTAAAAATGAATCTGATTAATTCAATTCTAAGAAAAATTAAAACCCTCTGCTTTAAATATACCAAAAAATCATATAATTCGCTCAAAAGAAAAAATAAAACAATTTCATGTCAAGCTATACCTCATTATGTATCGTGACTTCCTCGGGATCATAAACCCAGGCGTTACAATCCAGCGTCCTGTTCTTATCGAAGAAGGCCGGGGACGTGCAGTCCTGCGACAGTTTCGCCTCGCTCGGCGCATATCGCTTGCAATTCTCCTTGGCCAGGGAATTGTTGAGCCAGGGCAGACCCCCGAGCGTCGTGCTGTTCGCATTTTCGCACTCGGGCACCAGGCACCTGCAAGCACACACGGGGCCGGTTCAGCGCTCGCTATTTTTTACTTATCAATGCCGGTTTCTGGCGCAGCTGCGGTTATTGTTGCCGCGTGATTCAGCGAGATAAACGTCGTGTCGAATTAAAAAGGGAGTCGGATGGTTTAATTGATTTGGCTGTTTGTTTGTTTGTTTGAGGCTTGTCGATGATTGAGTGAAGAGGGACACTGGAAATACCGTGTTTGCTCGATTTGCCGGACAAACAATTTGTACAAGTAGATATGACAGAATTGCTTTCTTTTTATTTTTCATTATTTATTTTGAAATATTATTTCTCTTGAATTCCTTTTAAATATCATCGTATTGATTTTTAAATGGATTTTTTTATTGTTTCTCTGATGATCAGAGAGAAAAATCTTATTTACTAAGAATTTCCTTATATGTTATTCTCGAGTTCCTAGAAGCATTGCACATATAATTATTGCTCTTTACTTTTATTCGAATAATACTTAAACGCGTTGTTACATAAACTATAGTGAGCCTTGACAAAATAATTAACGTTTTAAAATAATTGAGAATTTATTTTAACTACGTGTGTTAAAAATTTAAGTTAAGAAGCTAGTATAACGTTTTACGCTGCAACGAAAATCGCAATTACTAAACAATTTTATTTAAAGCTTCAGCAAAAAAAAAAAAAAAAAGAAAACTGCCAAAGAAAAGCCACTTATTACTTAATTTATTTTTAAAAAAGTACTAAAACTATTATTCTTAACTTCTCAACATTTAAAAATTTAAAAACACGAACAGGCTATAACTCACGTAAATATCTCATCCACTCACCTGTACTTGACTTCGCCGGCAGTGAAAACATAGTCGAGCGTAAATCCCGCTGACAGAATAAGCGGCAAGGTGATGAGGCCGTAAATCGTCAGCTGGTACTTGCCGAAGGTCTCGATGTCCTGCATGTTTACGGCTTTTATAGTCCGAAGCGTGAAAGCTAGCGCGCGACTATCTCAGACGCTCCTCGCCCCCTGTGAAAACAAGCCGAGTTTTATCAACCTGACTCAATACTAGAGCCTGTCGCGAGCGTCGAGGAAAATCTAATTGAGCCCGACAGTCGACGCACTTGAGAGAAAAAAAATATTCCACTCGATTTTCTGTTAGTAGCATCGCGGTGACGTTCTCTCTCAGCTGGAAGGATATCAGTCAGCTGAGCTATGCCTAGGAACACATGCGACTGATTCAGCCGAATTTCTCACAGCTGACTGTTACTATGTGTTTACACTGAATCGCGAGAGCAGCTCTAGCCTTTCGCGAGTGGCTCGAGGCTCAACTTTACCTGGATTCGAATAATTAACGCACGCTTGGAGCTTTGTCATTATTATATCAGTGAAAAACTGTGAAAAAATTCACGAGCTGTAGTGTCTGGAAGGGCGGTCGGATAAAGACTGGCGCGATAGCGACGCACAGTGGAGTGAACCCGCCGGTGGCGGCGGCATCGATCAGCTGAACCAGTTGCTTTACCTACCCCTGATGCCCAGCGTGACCTGACGCAAGCGTTAGGGTAGATGCCCTGCGATATTCGGAGTAGGGCTGCCTGTGTGATCGACCGAGATTCTTTGAAGCTTTCGAGTTTTATAAGTGGCTGGAGTAGGTTTGCCGTGCGGTTTCGTTGTGTCAATATTTTAATGGGGTTGATTAATATTTGAAGCCAATTTCGCGAACTACTTACGCAGGTTAATTATCAAGTTAAATATGGCATTTGCATATTTTTTACATTTTTTCATAAAACAGTATTTGAACTAAAACTTTCACACATAAAATTACAACTTTAAATACAATCTTTATCTTATCTTTTCTTGTTAGTGATATTTTTTGCATGTATATTAGAAATATTCAAAATGATGAAATTCGCAAAAATAATGTCTATACAAAGTACCAGAGGTACACGCTAAAACCAAATATAAATATCAAGGTTTCCCCAAACAAGGCCGGGCTACTCGAAAAACAGTCATTATCAAAAAGTAAGCCGTACGTGTTACGTGTACAGAAAAAGAGGAGATCACCTTTATTAAGTCGCATCACACCATTGGCCGGAATCAGTCGTGTCATTGACATTACGTTGTGTATAGGTAGTCGATTCACGCGCATTATAATGAAACAATTCGGATTCGTCGCACGCACGTCAATAGTGTGTAGTTTTGTAATTATATTTTTTTACCTAAAGAACGTTATTGACTTTTTTGTTGATTTTCTTGAATTAAAACTTAACCATTTACGTAAAAGCTGTATATAAGTATCGAATACTAATTGATTTTAACGTGTCATATGAAGAAAACATTATCAGTCGAGTAGAGATTTCATGAGAGGCATAAAAGGAATCGTTAGAGATAATTAAAGTTAGTTTAGAAATCGTCTAATATTATGAAGTTTGTGAAAGTATGATTAAGTAAAATTATAAATTCTAGATTTACAAAGTTTTTCTAATTAACCTGAAGCCATATCAAGTGAGTGTACGATAAGAACGTTTGCTAAAATAAATAAATCCGTAAGACGTCAATATGTGCAATCAAAAATATATCATTTAGTCTCGTTTAATCCTGCGGTTTAATTTAATCATTAAAGTTAAAGTACTTGAGAACATTTATAGGATATTTTATAAAATAATATAAACATACATTTTGAAGCCTTATATTCAATTAACTGATAAATTTCAATAATTATTTAACATTCATTTAAAAATACTTATTTCTGTATCACTTACGTAAACAAGTATATTCGAACTAAATGTCTCTCTAGGTAAATAAATGAATCTATTTTTTTTAATCGAATTTTCATTGATTTTAAGGGTTGGCTTCTCCTTTTGTATAAAATTCAGAGTTACCGAAAAGTTGACACGTAATAAAGATTCACAGTGGAGTTAAGTAAATAAGTCCATTTTTGGATAATCACTTTTTAAGCGTTTCGAATGAGTCTACTGTAATTTAAATAAATTCAGTTTTAATTGCCTTTATATCTATCTAACTTTAACGTCTTCCCTTGATCTTGGCTATACGAATCAATATACATTGATTGATTTAACAAAATTATGAAAATTGGAGTTATCTAGTTATGTTGAGAAGTAATTACTTTTTGTTATTACTTGTATTTTATAATAAAAATGAATAGTGCTGAAATTAACTATTTGTTTTAAATCGCGATTTTAACTCTAATCCCTAAACACGTTAAAATAATAATACGTCGAAAATCGTTCGTTCGAAAATGCAAAAAATCGTCTTGGTCAATTACCAGAAGCCACAAAAATTAAATAAAAACGCTTGTGATTTATGCACGAGAAAAACGATGCACGTGCCCCGCACAAAGCTCGGAGCGACAAAGAAACTAAATATGAACGCAGTTCACTTTATTTTAAGCATTCGGAATAAAGAATACTCTACTTTTGCGTTCTTTCAAATTACACGGATTTTTTTGTAAAAAGTCAACGTTTAATAAAGAGCCTGTCGTGTTTTAATTTAAAAACTCAAATACCAGCTACACTTTATTAGATCAAACTCTTAGAGATTTTTAAAGTTTAGCCAGAACTAAATTACATTATGTTTCATATCATTAAAAAATTGCAAATTTTCTAACGCACGTGTCGTCAATGTTTTCTGCATAAAAATTTGTTACTTATTGCAGAAAAATAAATTAAAATATTCCAACAACTTAAGACCGGGCAATTAAAGCTTTTCAATAAAAACATGTAAAATCACATCGACAAAGAACGAACAAGTAGTATTGTCAAAATGGAATACCGAAAAAGACTCGAAAGAAAAATGAAAAAAATATGACTAGCTCGCTCACCTCGTCGATCACAACCAGAAGAAGAAGAACAAGAAGAAAAAAAGATTTTCCGCTCATTTCCTCCTTACATCCCGGCACTCTCGCTCCACATGCAATCACGAAAAGAACCAAGACGCGCAGCGAGCGATATATATCCTCTCGCCGATATTTGAATTTAGCGCACCGTTTTCAAAAAAACTCATCGTCGCTCTTTAACCGCTTCTCCCCCCGCGTAGCCCAGAAAATACTCGTACTTACAGGCTGAAGCCGGGCCGTCCGCTGATAAAGCTCTCGTGTCTGTCTCTATATCGTCCCGAGGAAAACGCCCAGCTCTCTCTCCCTCAGTCTGAAATATATACTAAACAATCTGCACTGGCGCGCGGCGCGCAGACCATGAGGCGCGCGGCAATATCGCGCACTCGCTCATCCGAAAACCCGCGCTCCACTGTAAGTATTATATACACATACACGAAAGCACAAAGAGAAAGAGAGGGCCGGAAACGATATATATCCACAGAGAGCCACGCGACTGCCGAGTGCTGCTGCTGCTGCTGCTGCCGCAGAGCCGAATGAAATCGTCAGCGAGCTCGAGCGCTCTTTTTCCCGCTCGATCGACGCCAAGCGCGCGCGCACGCAGCTCCTCTCATAAGTATATACCTAACTTATGTGCATCGCGAGCGGGGGCTAGTGACGCGTCGTTATCGCCTGGAAGTTGGAGAGTGAGACAGTCTTTCTCTCCTTCTTTTCTTATAGCTTGGTCCCCGGCGTGCCTGCAGATTGGGCAGTTCTGCTATTCATCGAGATTCCCAAGCGGGCATACCGATGTCATTCTCTGATAGCGCCGATCGCTGCCTATCGGACTCGAGCTTTACGAGTGGGAAAACGAATGATGAGTAGGCTCTCAAGAGAGGTTTTATGATGTAAATGGATTAAGGATGTTTATAAGTTTCACTGTATTTTGCGCTTAATTAGTTTTTCTTTATGGGTACGAGGCGGATGGCAAAATGGCCGAGTCGTGCAAATATTTAGTAAAGAGCCGCGGTGTATTATTTTTCTCCGGTAAGCTTTCATTGCCCGGCGCAGTTATATACCTGCTCGTCAATATTTAATGGAGTCTACCTTTGTTACGGCGATTATATCTTACTCTCGTTTAGAGCTAATTGCTTCAACACTCGTTTACCCGCAGATTATAAAATTATTAGTCAATTGGATCGGTCGTTATTGATAACGTAATATACATGTTTGTGAGCTGTTAGGCCAGGACGTGCAGCTATTACGCGGCTTGTTGATAATATAATTTAAAATTATGCACAGTTTATTTCGAAGTTTATTCGATTCTTAAATTGCATTAGCCTCATGACAATACCGCTGTCTCAATGAATCATGCATTGCGATCTTCTTTAATGAAAACTGAATTGCCAGAGCGTAACATCTAACAGGCGTGTTTTATATAAGTATATATTGAAGATTTCCGATTCTTTTTTTAGAACAATTTTATAATTCTAAAGAATTGCGGCCGCAGGAATATTGAGTTACTATCGTCTTTTATAATAGAAACTTTAACATGTTCTTCTATTATATTGTCCACGTTTACTTACTTATTAGTTTTTCCGTCTCTCATAATATTTTTTTCTTTTTTCCTTTTCTTTTTAAGCAAGCGATAATTGTCTGAGTGAAATATTGTTTTGAAAAATATTTTTATCACATATATTGAATAAAATTATGAATAAAGTCACCGCCAGAGCATATCTTTATACGTTTTTGTAGTATGATTTAATATAATTTATTTTTCAGTCCCTTATCTTATAATTTTACAGATACTTCTTTACTCTCAACTTTCTATTGATACCGATTGTTGAAGCGCAAAGTATATAAATTGTTCCATTTATCATACGATATCGCATAATCACGAAACGCAAGGAGTTTTATATTTTTGATTTGAAAAAATGGGGTTGATTTTGGATTGTAGATAGCAGACAAAAATGTTATTTACGTACCTATATTTAAAAAATACATGTTGAAAAGTATGTTTTTACGGTTTCATTCATGAAATGATTAAATCTTGTGATAAAATCATACAATAAAATTTCGTAGTAAAAATGTATGAAAAGAACCAGAACTTTTTTTCCTCATGGAGAAAAATTTATGTCAATAAAAAAGTTTTCTTAGAAACATTTTTTAAAGTATTCTAAGTTAAAATACAATGTTTTTAGAAAATTTCTATGTGCCATATGAATTTTCACAAGAATCAATATTTATATTAATTTTTTTAATTATGATATTTTATGTAATAATATTTGTTAATTTTCATAAAATATTGAATTTTACAATAAAAACATAATAAAAATAAAGCTTACATTAGTTCCTGTGCCTTCAAATTAGCTAATCCATAAGAAGTATTTTTAAATTCCTCTAAAATTTCAATATAATATAACAAATTTGCGATCACTGAACTATTATTTACAAAAAAATACGAGATGCGTTTTATCAGTCACTGAATCACACACATTTTAAACTTGAGGAACTTCGGTTATCAGTTAGGGTTCACTTGCCGATAGAGTTACTACATTGTCGTAACTACCGCAAAAACTATATGATATTCCAGTAAACGTATAAATAAAGAGCTCGCAAAGAAAGGCGTGTCAATAGAAAATTACTCCAATACGTTCGAAAACAACAAGTGCATTGCTATTTTTACAAAATAAACATTATATTTTTCCAATAAAAATAAAAACCAGTGAATCATCAAAAGATTAATCATCTTACAGTAAACAAATGTAAATAAAAATAAAAATAAAAAACAAAAAATTTCTTTAGTTTCAGATATGAATAATTTAACACACGTGCCCAATTCTCAAATAGTTGCTGAATACTCCAAAATGCCTGCCATTTCAACACGTGTCGGAAAAGGTCATTCAAAATACCTATATCAACCAGCACTCATCAAAGCGCCCACAAGAAACAAGCCTCAAATCAATCAGAACGTGAAAAACAACAAAAAAAAAGCCCAACCGGATATCGATCCCGGAAAACGGAAACTCACAGCCAATCAGCCGTTGAAAAACTCCTCGTTGACGGGAGGAAATTCCGCAAAAAGGAGGAAGAAAATCAGAAAAAAAACGTGCGCACGAGATGCCTCTCTCTCTCTCTCGCTCTCCCCATCTCTCTCGTTCGGAATCGTGTGCGCGCAGGGACAAATAAACTGGTAGCAACTGGTTAGAGCTGTTTACGCGCCGGCGGCGGCGCAGCTCTCTCGCGCGCGCAACTTTTTAATAATGAATAAGCGCCGTCACCTCACGTTAACGCACACCACGCTGTCTATATACGTTAAAACTCTTTTCTCTCTTTTCGACGCGCGCGCCGACACTTACCTAAATTACCATCGCAGCGAGAGCGATATCGGCACAGTAGAAGAAGACAGTATCGGGGCTGATTTATGTTGTCTCTCTGCAAGCCGGCTGGTCACTTGGGCCTTTTGTCCAAACAAGCGAAATGTAAAATATGCGGCCTGTGAGGTCAGCCGTTTGAGGATCTCTCTGTATATGCTTTCAGCGCGCGCGTGTTGATCAGGCCAGCCGCATGAGTTTATACGGCGCGCTTTATTGCGACGACTTACTTTTTCATTGGCTCTAATTAAGTTTATGAGTTATGGTGTATAGCGAGGAGCGCGCGTCTTTAAACTTTCCACGTTTAGTTGTAAGTAGCGTGTGAAAATTTTTTATTACCCAAGCTTATTTTCTCGAAGCGTTCGCAGGAATAAAGATGTCAGAAAGCAAAGTTGTAGCTTTCAAAAGTTGAATATACGGAACGATCGGCTCTCTCGAACCAAGCGCAGACCGGTTAAAAAAATGTTAATTAAAACCGAAGCGTCGTGTGCAGATGGTAAGTACCGAAGACATCGAGAAACCGAGACTGACCGGACGATCCCTCCGGCATTCAATTTTCTACACATTTTTGATTGGAATCTCACGCTCGTGTAAACATGTGCGTGTGTGCAGAAGCACGCTGACACAGATCGAGAAACGCGAGGGACGGAGATAAAGTAATGGACGAATGGGGAGAAAAATAAGGAGGACGTGGCGGCAGTTTTCACACATGTTCTTTAATAAGGACGATATCGGCTTAATACGTAATTTTAATGCGGGTGGTAAACCGTGAGGATGTACAGAAGACCACCTCAGAGAACATATTAGTAGTCTGCGCGTGATTATAGGACTGATCATACTATTTTATTTTACCTCCTTAAAAATGCGTAATGTGTATACTATAGTTGAAAAATCGCACGTTTCGTCTCCCTCTTTCTAGTCCCATCTAATCTGAGGCGCGCGGAGATAAAGGCCGATAAAAGAAATAATGTTAATGACACGATTAGAAAGAGCGCTTGTTTACGCGATTTCGCCAACTTTGCTCAGGTAATGAGTATAATAACAAATTATTCATTAATATGAAAAATTATTTTACTTTTTTTATTTTGTTTATCATTGACGGATAGTTTATGCCTTTTTGTATTACAACAAAATATTTCATCTTATTAAATACATAGTCAGATCTGTTCTTCATTTTTCAACTTCAATTCCAAGTTTCAATCACGAATACAATAAAAATGTAATTATCATGCAGATACAGACAAAAAATTTTCAATCGTGCCGCGAGAGAAAAAAAAGGGAATTCACGTTCGCCAATGTTTTGATGCTCCATTGAGCTGACGCGCTCTCACACGCGTTCATTGATAATCTGCACGTGGGCGTCAGCGAGACTAAGTATACGCCGAGCGAGAGCTCGTTATTTGCATGATGCGCGTTTACACATCGCCGCGCGCTCCATTCATTTATGTTTGGCATTCGAATACTTTGCATTTCTATAATGCAGCTTCTACGTGACATAAAAAGGAGAGATTAGTGTCAATGTTCCGGTAGCAAAGTTCATTCGCATCGCGTTTTTCGAGATCTTTGTCAGTGGGTGATAAATAAATGGCTTCCGAAAATTTTGCTTGGAGAATTTTATAATATGGTGATTTTTATTATTTTAACAATTTGATCGAAGGATTGATTATTAAATGAATCTTTAAATTACATACGCATTTACATGGGTTGCAAAATCTTTAAAATGATTACTAAATCAATTTAAAAAAAAGTTATGATTTGAAATTTCTCAGAATAATAAAAAAAGAACTAATATTGACTAAAATCAGTTTTTGAGAAGGAGGAATGCAATCATAAAAAATAACGTAATTTCATGTTGAATTACACTCGTTTTTCGACGTGTATTCTGTTACACTCGAGATAATAATAGAGAGGTGTAATCAACGATCGCGTGTATGCATCTCTTATCCAAACGAATCTGATATAAAAACACTCAAAAGTCTTACGTGATATTTAAATTACTTTTAATTACTATATAGCTTAATACCGCTACAATAACACTTTTTTTGAAAAGTTTAGAAATTAAACAATTACTATAAATTAAAAAGAACGTTAATATACTTATTGTTAAAAATATGATGGGATTCATCACAGTAGCGCTTACCAAAAATGCTTACTATGTGAAATTATTTAATTTATTTTTGCTAAAATGCATTTTAATTTTAATTCGTTTAAAAATACCGTGAAGAAGCGAGAATATTATAAATTTATTTGTTGAATGAAAACTAGGTAATGAGTACACATAGAGATATAATACTTTCCAGGTTATACTAATTTGTAAACGATCGAGCGTACAGATTAGAGAAGATAATTGAAAAAATGTGGGTGATCCTTATCGATCTACAAACGATTTTTTTTTTTTTTTCATTGCGCCATTCTCTTGTAAGAGATGCTCAGGCCGATATTTCTCGCAGGTCTTTTCCAACAATTATAACATTGTTATGTAAAAGAAAAATTCTTAACTATTTTGCTCGCGATAATCGATTTGACGACGCGCGTTTCAGATAAAAAGTCGTCAATAGGCGTCTTGTGCGAAAAGATGATTGGAATTGCAATTAATGTCTTGGAATATCATATGAAAATATATCTCTGAAGATCGTTTGAAAAAACAGTACAAAACAAACTTTTACAATTATTTCTTGTGAAAATCGTACAAATTTCATTACTAAAACTATTGATCGATATATGATCCAATTAAATCGTAATAAATTTCATAATATACATAACAATTGCGAAAACATTATGCTCGTTGCTGGATAATTGTATACCGACAAAGCATAACATTATAAGGATTAAATTGTTCGAATACCTATCATTCTTAAAAAATCATCTTCATCTGATTACGTGGAGGTATAATTATTCTGCCACTCTTAACATAATTTATTGAGTAAGTAACAGCAAATGAAATGGTCAATCACTTTTCTCGAAAATCATTCATCAATTAAATGCCAATTAAACAAAGGTAAACCAACAACAAAATAAACAGATAAAATTTTTTAGTAACAAAAAACTTATTTTTTTGATAAACTGATAAAATAATACTTAAAATTATTTAACATTATTTTATATCTAATGATAAGATAAATAGAGATCTGTACTATACTGTACTTTCTCAAAATTTTGAATAAGATTTTTTTTATTTTGATCGAAAATCAGGATACATCTTAAAAAATTAGATAAAAATAGTTTTAAAAACTAGAAAAAACCGGAATACTTCAGTAAATACCAATTCTATCCTAACTTATCAAGTTTCAACGAGATTCTTTTCTTAGAACAGGAATACTTAGATTTTGTATGAATTTGTCTTTTTTCAACTTTTCATTTTCAGTTTTATTATGCATTGCTTAACATTTCTCAGAAATGTGATAATTTTTTAGATAATTATCTAGCGCTTGAAATGAATTTTATAATGTTTCACGAGATTAAAAAAATATTTTTTTTTTTAACAAATTTTTTAAAACAGAATTAAATCAGAAATATTTATTTAAAAAACTGTATTATTCAGAACATTTAATTATTTTCTTTTATCTAAAATTTTTTTGGTAAAATAAATTAAATCAAATAATTTACGATTTTAGTTTATGAATCGAACTTGAAATATTTAAATGAAAATTAAATTAACAAATTAAAATAATAATACAAAATTAAAATTAAAACACTGTAATTTGCATTATTCGACCATTCATGTAAGATCGAAGAAGTTCAAGTATAGAAGATGATCTTTGATATTCTCTCTCTCTCCCTCTCTCTACCAAGCTCCTCATAAACGATCATTAAAACGAGCGACACAATAAAACGCATCGACAATCGCACGCTACTGATGCAGTTTTATTGTACGAGGGGCGGACATCGTGTTTAGTATTATCAAATTGGAGCAATTCGACTTAATTGGGTGGCGACGCCAAGCGCGCTTGTAAACGTTCGCAATTGCATCAATAGAGCCGAAACGTATTCGTCTATTTTCTCCCTCCACTTTCCCTCATTCTTCAAGGCGATCGCTCAATTCGATTATTTTTTATGCGATTATGCAATTTGTATAGGTATAATGCGAGCACTATTCATTTGTACTGCTATTTACACACTCTACGATCCATTACCGCACTGCGAGTTCAACGGCCCTGTTGTAGATTTCCTCAGTCTACAACGATTTATTTTTTTTTCTCGGTGTATAAGAGATGAGTCCGGACTCGTCGTCATCGTTATTGATAGTCTCAAATTCGCACGACTTCAAAGAATGTTTCATCTATCATCGTTATATTTGATTTCATTTTCTTTTTATTCGAGATAAACGAATGTCACAATACTCTGAGAGACCGAAAATTGGTTTTATCAAATCATTAAAAAAATTATGCGTAATGATGTATTTTAGACTTGAGAATATCAATATCATCTGAACCATATTCGAAAAAGAGAATGCAGAATACATCATAAATGTGTGAAAGTGTACTTATATTCGATTTTTAAAATTAAATATTATATAGTTTAAATATTATACTTACAGTATTTTTACAGCATACCCGCATTATAATTTATAAGAATAGTCAATTCATTTTAGATCATGGTCACTTTAGTATTCACTGATCAATGTCCCAAAAGTTATACTCATTTTACTGTTTTAATCAACTATAACAAAGTTTATAGACGTGTTTACAAAGCTTATCGACGTAATTCTTAAAGAATTTTAATTATGTCTAAATCTTTAATTGTATACATTATTGTGCAAGTCTTGCAGACCAAAATGGTTTAAAATATTACTTTTAAATAAAAATAAAATTTTTTTAATCTTTAGAATATGAGTTTCTAACAAAATAATTAATATAAAATGGATTTTATCAGTAAATTACACGCGCATTTTTAGATCTTTTTAATATACGTTACAATTTATGTGAGAATTAAAACTATTCTTTTAATGCGGTAAAAAATTTATTTTATTTTTCAACTATTTTATCTAATATTGCACTGATATACATACAAAGTTGTTTTAAAAATAAAATTATTCACATAAAATAAAAATAAACTCCAGACGAATATACATAACATAAAAATCATAATCTCATCAAGGTGAACAGAGAGAATCCAAATGTGTTTACAGTGCATCGCGGTGCACTCTCGTATACGGCTCCGATTCTCGGCAAAAGAAGATTAGGGCCACGCGCTAATTGGCCGCAGTGGTGGCAGTGGTATCCAACTGAATATAATTGTCACGATCGACGATCCTGTAGCGATCTTCTCGGTAGTGCACAAGATCTTCGAGGAAACGATTGCTGCTCTCATTGTGGAGCTTGGTGAGCACTGGGGGCAGTCGCTCGAGACCGGCTGCATCGGATAGTTCGTTGTAGTAGGCGCCCTGCAGCGGGCCCATCATGTGGAACTGGCGTTTCGTGAAGCCGAAATCCTTAAAGCGTACGTCCTTCTCGTGGTTCTCCTCGGCGAGCATTACGTCTTTCGAGGGTATGTGCTTTTCTTTCAGCCAGAATTTGAGGACGAATCGTACCTGAAACGAGTGAATGCAGTTTTGTATGGTTGTTTTTGATGCAAAAGAAATCTTAGTTGAAATGGAACTGACGGTTTAGGAGAAATTGTAATAAGGGGTAAGGATTTTTTTTGCATACATCAGTTGTCTTACCACGCGTGGCTGTATCTACTGGCGATATGCAAATTGTTACGAGTTGAACTAGAAATAAAATTTTTTATAAAATATTTTAATCTTACCTGTAAGTCAAACATACTGAAGGCACATACATAGAAGGGTAGACCTATTATAGCCAATGTTGGATTTTCGATAGCAATGACGTGCTTCCACAAGGGCGTTACCATGTTGGTATCAACTCTGACCCCGCAACTTTCCGCGAGGAAAGGGAAACTGTATTTGTAACCTATAGTGAAAATAAGGAAATTACTAATTTATAATTTGTAAATTATATTACATTTTTTACCTAATTTTCTTTAAATTATTTTTTTTAAATATATTAAATAAATTAATTAGACACGAAAGTGCTCACCTGTACAATAAAATATGATGTCTATGTCTTCTTCACTTCCGTCTTGGAAAACAGCAGAGTTCTCCTTAAGCTCGGCGACGTCTTTTTTCTAAGGCATAAATTAATCAACGATAAACAGAAGAAATACCAACGATGCGCAAAAAAACAAAGAGTGCGTCGAACCGCTCAAATTCGTATAATAAAATATACCTAAATCTTACTTGTACGACGTTGTCGGGAAACTTGGTCAAGATCGTCTCCTTCAAATGATGACTGAGAATAACGCGCTTAGCCTTCTTTGAAATCTCCAAGGCCAAGTCCATGCCTAGGGTCAAGAGAAATACATGTGAGTAAGGATATATTATTTTCGTATTTGAAAATAGTAAACTTATGAATCAGTACTATATATATACACGCAATTAAAAATAAATAATTGCAATTAAAATTAAAAATTGTGAATTTATTTGTTTATACGTTATTTAAGCATCAAAACTAGCTATTATTTTTACTAAGAATTTTAAATTTTCAAATGTTGAATGGTGCATAATTAAGATTGAAAAAAAAGAAATTAATTAAGAATAACAAAACTACATCATCATAAGTCAAAGTTATCATTAAACTCCTATCAAGTTTAATCAACCATTTTGTAAAACCCTAGAATATATAACACGTCAAAGCTAAAATTAAAAATTTTTCCTCCCGTATCACGGTGTTTTTCACGGAAAACCAAAGCAGCATGACCCAGACCGCGATAACCGCAGCGCAAACAAACATTCCCAAAAATCGAGCCGTCGTGAAAAACACAGCCGGCCGCGACAAACAGATCAATTATCTGCGGTCGGCCGCTAACGTACCGGAAGGCCCAGCGCCGAAGACGACGACGCGCTTATCGGCGAACTCGTCGGGCCGCCGATAATCGTGGCTGTGCAGCTGGCGGCCCTTGAACAGCTCGCGTCCCTTGAGCGCGGGAACCGATGGCTCAAAGTAGTGTCCGTTGCACACCATTACTGCATCGAAGTATTCCTCGCTGGTGGTTTTGTTGCAGAGGTCGCGGACCCGGATTTTCCATCGGCCTTTGTCGGAGTCGGCTGTGCCCTTTGTTGGTTCTACTAGCTCGACGTTGTGCTGAAACTGAAAAAAATGATTTTTTTGATGATTAAGAGTTGTTTCTTGTAGGAAAATTTTAGCTTACTTTAATTACTGTATTTATTTCAATAGTTATTTTTACTTTTTAAATTTTTTTTAAAAGTAGTTTACTCTGTAGCTGTAACTTTGAAAAGTAAATTTTTATTTATTTTTCTTAAGAATTTAGAATATTTATCATAATTTAGAATATTTAAAATAATGTGATCATTAAAAAAGAAGTTGACCAGTTGAAATACATAGTTCAACAAGCTTTTTAATTCATTTTTTTTTCTTTTACGATGCTAAACTAAAAATAAGTAGTTTATTTCAACTGCATACAATCTTTCCAAATTAAATGTAATATTTAAGATAATACGGTCAATTTTAAGGATTTTAAAATAATTTAGAGCTATAACCATCAAATAATTAAGCAAAAATTCAGTAGTATAAAAACGATAATTGCAGCTCATAACAGGTGCGATTGGGCGTAGCGGCGCGCTGTGTGCGCTTATGAAATGTCTTACCTAATACTCACTATTACTACTTGCTTATCTGCAAATTATGCAGAATTGAATTTTCCCATTGATTCTACTCTGCTGAGCCGCATCTTTTTGCCTTCCTCAATCAGGAAGACCAATTTTTCATCGATATTTTTTTACATTTTGTCTAATTATATTCATTATTAAAGTATCGCACGCAGAGCGCGTATTTCAATGCGTTTTATTACCCTGATTTTCCCATGGTGCGTTGCAGTAGCAGCAAGCAACACGGTTAGATAATTCCCGTGCATAAAATTATAATATTGAACGTAATTGCACTGTTTGAAATAATGTTTATGTATAACCATTAGACTTACTCGAATTTTATCGCGAAGCTTGAAATGATCGCAGTAGCTGTTGAGAAAGTCGAGAATTTCCGTGCGAGTGAGGTAACTTTTTGGATTTTCTGGGATCGGGTAATCCGGATAGCCCATCACTTCTTTCGGAAGGTTTGTTCTGAAAAGAAAAATAATAGAATGATGACATTAGATATAGCTAATGTAGATTATACGTCAGTCGAAGCTTAACTTTAAGATAGATCATTACGAAATCGGATGAACCAAACAGATTCATAAAAAACTAGGTACATAACACGTATGAATCTAAAGTATCATAACTAATTTCGTTGCTTATTTTAACTAGTATAAAAGCTTCTATTATATAAAAAAAAATAATTTAAAGACAAAAATAATCGCTGAAAATGTCTAGTATATAAAATCGGTAAAAAACAACACTCCCCAATATTGAAAACTCGATATTTTTCAGACGAAACTCGACCTTTCGTCGCTGACTTGGCCATCGATTCGCGCGCAGCCCCGGAGATTAGATTAGCCAAAAAATATGCAGATCGCAAACTCACCTCAGACTGTCGTACATACTGGAATGTATCGGCAATCCAAATGCATCCTTGCCGGTCTCGGTCACGTAAACCCAGGTGCCTCCGATCTTATCCGTCTTCTCGTAACAGACAGCTTCTATATTCGACTCCTGGGAGCAGTGTCTCAGAGCGGCCAGTCCGGCCGATCCGGCGCCGATCACCGCGATCTTCATGTCTCTTCGACTTGTGGAAGAACAATGAATAAGTGTATAGGAGAAAGAGAGCGGCTTGCTCGAGTGCTCGCTGATAAGAGAAAGAAAGAGAGAGAAAAGAGGGAAAAGCTGCGCTGGGAAAAATTGAGCCGTTGCCTGAGGTCAAAGGCCCGAGGCGGTTGGTATACGGTTTATAAATAATTGGGGGAATTGAGCTTTTCGTTCCCGCGTAGTTGGGAGAAAATCGGTAAAGTTTCGAGCTCTAGTGAAATGATAGTCGTTGGCTTATCTCGGTTAGACTTTTGTTTTTCTAAGGCATTGGATGAATATGGAAAGTGCTATTAAGAAGTAATTATACATATTTAACTAATGAGATTTTTCAAATGTTTTCTGATTATGGAGTTGAATTTGTAACTCTTTTTTAGAGTTTATGCGAAAAATAATTTTAATAAGTTTTATATAATAATAGTCATCAATAAATCAAATAAAATTAATAAAAAAATAAATTATCAATTTTTAAATAATTTTTTCGACATTATCATATTACGAATACTCAACTTTAACAAAGCAACGTAATAATAAACAAATATTTACTATGTTAAAAGGAAAAGATTTTTTAGATTTGACTTAATCTCTAAAAAGATAAAGAAATTTTGCTTTACTTATCGAGCTTTAGTAAGAGTGCGATCTCAAGTGAAATGTATTTTTATGTCTTATCAGTCGCGTATGTAAATGTATCCAGACGAGCGTGGATCGTTTTGAATCGTCGCTCAATATAAACTAGAGCAACTCGCTGGCTAAGAAGCTATTTTATACTGCCTAACGAACCGCAAAATAATGTTTTCTTTCTCCGCGGCGAGCAAGGCTGCGGTGATACTGATAACAAGGTCTGTGCACTTGTAATTGTCAAGTGCTGAGAATTGACCCTCTGCCTTCTATTTCAAGAGTTCCTGTTTCTTTTAATTTCTATTAAATTCTATAACTAGAGGTTTTGGTAAAAAAATAATATCTTCTCCAAGTTTAGTAATTAAGTTTAATTAACATTATTTAATATTAAAAAATACTTTGTATAATTTTTATATTATGCACACATTTACAAGTTGAGATGAGATAAATTCTTTGTTTTTGAATATCAAGATGGAGTGTGATTATCGTTTCGCTCTGATATCACTTTCCCACTTCTTCCTGAACAACTGATATAATTGCATGGCTGCACGGGCATCTTCTATGGAATTATGTTCCCCCGTTTGAATTTCCACTCCAAGTAACTCAGATGCTAGTTTTTTCAAACTAGGAGTATTACCTTTTGTAACTTTACGGAAAAGCTTATACCTCGAGGTGTCTCGTTGAAATCGTTTTGGGTGAGATAAAAATAAAACAGCCAAATCATTATGAAGCGCATGACCAACAAGAATTCGTCCTCTCAGCATCTCGGAAACTTCTTTTTGAACCGTCTTGAATTCATGTCCAGTTTGCAAATGATGAGGCCTTATTCCACTAACTGCAGTTCGATAGTCTTGTACTTCTTCAGTAGGCTTAACATATTTATCATAGATACACACCCCATTTCGATTTACAATAGATACACGAGCAATCATGCTTTCTTGTCCATCTCCAATGCCTACCATTTCACAATCCATAGCAATAACCTTAGTCACGTCAGCAGCTGGTTCAGCTTTTTTTTCCATTTTTTTGACATTTTCAGTTTTGTTGTTAATTTGTTTCTGCTCTTTCTGTTCATTTACGGTTTTGTTGATAATTTGTTTCTGCTGCTTAAACCCACAAAATATTAAACCTATCAATATTTTGATAACATGTAAAGTATTTCTTATCCAATTCTGGATAAGTTGATATATATAATTTACTAGATGGACCATTACCTCACTTTGATGTAAAGCATCATTCAATTTGTGAGCAGGTTTGCGATTTCGTTTTTTTCTTTTTACTGGAACATTATTAGAAGTTTGGTCAGTGGCAGAAGCTTCTGATATAAGACTTTTGAATTTCTCCCAATTCGATCCAGGTACTTTGAGTCCAACATTTGCATTTTTTTTATTTGCGGGATGATCTTTTTTAGCATCCATCCGTTCAGTAGGTTTTTTTGGCAATTGATTATTAGTTTTAACATTAATCGTTTCAGATATCATTTTGAACTGTAAATCCTTGCGAAGTATTGTTTACGTCACGTGTCCACAGAAAAAAGACTAGCGAAGATTGCAAAGAGAGCATCGAGACTTAACATTATAGGTAGCAATTTATTGTATCGTTAATAAATTTGTTAATGAATTTGAACTTTTATTCGTAATTTTTATATTTCTTATATTTATGTTACTTTCATATTACTTGCTTTGATTTATATAACCTCAAAAATGAAACCGTTTTCTACGTGCAAACTCGTGTTTATACATTACAACGTGCGCGGGCAAACGCAGAAAGTTCCCCCACTTTACGTTTCATCATAAGGGTTTTGTACAATAGTGCTCCGCCTGCTCCGTTCCATTTGGTATTTCGAAAATAAGGAATAGATTGCTAATTGTGTTTCGTTTAAAATCTAAAAGAAATATAATTCATTAAAATAACTTAACAAGCAAGTTTAAAAGGTTGGAACAAAGTAAAGTAAAGAAACATAAATATACAATATTTGAATTATTTATTTTATTAGTAATGAATTAATTGAGTTAATATATAGTCAGTTTGTGACTGAATGTTGCATTTTTTGAAGGAAAAATTAAAACAACGGTGTTAAATATTCTTTTTTTATAAATAATCTTACAAGTTATAATTTTTGTAAGAAAATATTTTATTATAAAAACAAATAAATACAACTGTACAAAAAAACTTACAACGTAATCTTAGAATACTAAAGATATTTCCTTTTACTCGTGTTATCTACAAGTTGAGAAAATTGTTTATAGTAATCTCTAGGTAAATTAAATTTTTTCAAGTTTGGCAGAATACTTTTTCGGAAATTATTTCTCAAGGACTCATCCGTCCGATGAGTTAAGTACTGAAAAATTATATAAATATGTAAGTTGGTAAATTTTCATTTTGCACAATAATTAATTTTTTATTTAACTTACACCTTCTTCGATCATATTTCGCCATGGTTCATAGCTTTTCCCATTTTTAATTTGATTTCTGTCGATTAAATATGAAATCATTAATTTCATTTCAATCTTATGGAAGGTTTTCCTAGTAAAAGATTTAGAAACGAAACATTATTTTAAAATAATAAAATGTTCTTCAGTAAAGGTAAATGTGTCCCAGGTCACCTTAACAATAACACTAGTTTATGATAATCCCTGTACAAAAGGTCCTACCATTCTTAAAGTGAACAGAGACTACAAAATTTACTATGAGTTGAAATAACTTACCCTCTTTTCTTTCCTTCACACGCATACATATTTAACTCATTCATCATTTTGTTGACGATATGAGGATCTGGTAGATCCATCCACCATTCTTTGCTAAAAAAATATTTTGTAATAACAAAATAAAATTAATTAACTTAATTAAAAAGCATTTAAAATGATTTGAATATATACATATATATTTTTTTTTCTGTCAAAAACTTATTAAAACAGATATATAATTTATTTAAATATAACACAAACCAAAGCTAAATTCTTTTAGTTCGCAATTTAGTTTGTAGTATTACTTTAAATTAGTTTTGGTTTTAAATAAACTAGATCTAAAGCAGAGGTAATATAATTATGATTTAGTCTTTTCATTTATAATATGAATATATTTATGAAATATATTCATATTATAAAACAAATAAATAAAAAAAATTACCTTTCATCATATTCCATCCACAAGCATATCTCTTCATCT
Organism: Eupelmus urozonus; assembly: GCA_900480035.1. NCBI lineage: Eukaryota > Metazoa > Arthropoda > Insecta > Hymenoptera > Eupelmidae > Eupelmus > Eupelmus urozonus. The sequence goes on along the minus strand of UELX01000284.1, from coordinate 71,710 downwards.
GATTCGGAACTTGATGTCTTATTATCTACAGCCTTTGCTTTTTTACTTGATTGAAGAGTTTTTGAATTTAATTTTCTTATCCTTTTGTAACTTTTCTGGTTTGTTGGTTCAGTATCATCTGAATCATCTGATGATATCATAAGATGCCGGTTTCGTCTCTGTTTTTCGGTTTTGGCCTTGCTAAAAAGTTATAAAAATAAATAAATTGTAAAAGAAAATTTAAAAAACTTCAATTCAATACCTTAAATAATTGATTTCTTCCTCGCTATCAGATATATCAGATATATCAGGTATATCAGATATATCAGAAACATTCTTTGAAGCTCCATTTGTTTCCTCATTTCTGTAAAAGTTTAAAAAACCATTTTTATATTTCCAATTATTTTATTTTAATAAGATTATTTAAAAGTTCATTACTGATCAACTTCCATAGAATTCTTTTCTTTTTCAGTAACTGACCCTTCAGTACGTTCTGAAGAACAGTTATTATCCGCCATATGGTCCAATTCTTGCCTTGTATTTTTACATTTTTGACAACATATATGAGCCTCGTAATATCTAAGGAAAAAAAGAATGAATGAATGAATTTATTTAGATAAAACTAAATTTATTATATCCTTTAATAAAATAAATCTGCATTATAGAGCTATAATTAATGAGGCATTAAACTTACTTCTTACAAGAATCTGTTTTTAGAATAAACTTGCCATTAACGCAACAAAAAATTTCACTTTTTTTAAGGAACCTACAATTATGAAAATATTGAATACACAAACAGTAAAATATATTATATAGAAAATTTCTTAAAAGCCTTGATTTAAAAAAATAAAAATTGTATAAAATACCTATAATTATCAATTGGCATTAGCCTCTTAGCTTGCAGCGAATCAATAATAAAATTTATTGAGTAAAAATCATTTTGACACATTTTTTGTGTTCTTGTAAAATAACTGTCATCTATTAATGTATACTCAGCTTCCATAGAAATCTCTGCACCCAATGACTAAAATATGCATTACATTTTTAATTTTATAATAAGAAATAGAATTGTATCAATAAGATGAATGATATGTAAAAAAAATATAAATCTGATTGTTTATGTTCAGCCTCTTATAATTGTACTTTTTCTGATATTTATATTTATTCTATTTTGCATTCGATTAACTTTTATAAATGGGTTAAAGTTATTTAACTTTTAAGGTGGTTCTTTCGTGAAAAATTATCAGATTAAATATATGCATATAATCAGATTCCATTAATTTGTAAAAATGTTAATCATATTTATGTAAAAGTAGGTTACTAAAACAGATTTTTAAATTAGGGAAAACACTGATCAGACTACAATATATTTTTTATTTTTCATTTGATTTTAATGTTGAAGGGCTTATTTTACTGACTAAACATCCATCTACAAAATTAACGAACAAAAATGCTGAAATAAATAATTAGGTAGTTAAAAGTAAAATAAACTTATTCAAGCAAAATCAACTATCATTTATTTATTCCTGCAAGTTTAATAGAATCACAAAAAAAAGAAATGATTAATTAGTAAAAACCATAGTTCTCATTTCAAATTTATACTTTATATTTTGTCTATTGAAAAGAATAAATAATTAAAAAAAGTTATTTTCTAAATCTCAATAAAAAAATAAATGTTTGTCAAAACATTCTAACCTGCAGTATCTCTTCAAATTTTTCGCGTACTTCTCTGGGCATTCCTTCCAGATTAAATACATAGTTTTGGAAGAAATATCTGTGCTTATCACAAAAAGTTTCTTTTTCATTATCAATATTCATATTTTGTCGTTTTTGACAATATTTTAACCTTTTAATAAACAAAATAGGTTTCCAAACTCAAAATACTGATCAAAGTGAGACCGGCACAAGGTGACAAGGAATAATATTTTCACGAATCCCAAAAACGGAGTAACGAAATAAGTATGTATTCAGAAACGAACTGTCTACCGGCAAAACCAAAACATAGACACTGAAGCGCCAGTTCTTGGAAACTGCGAGGCTAAAAAACGCGCAAGCGCAACAACCGGCACCCCCGCACTCACTGATCGATATCTCGTTTCACTAAAATCGAAAACTACTATCCCCGAACGATCAATCGAACTAGCGCGCGAAAATTCAAATCTCTCAAATCCCAGATCGGCCTGAAAAAACCGATCCCCGCTCATAAGCAATCGTCCAAAAGCAACCGATCAGCCTCTTTCTTCACCCCAATCATCAATCCTCCATCACCCCCAACTCTCAGCAACACCAAGCCTAAAACCAAAATCCCACAATGACAGCCATCCGGTCGCGCTTTATGAAGACGTAAACCGAGAGCTCCGAATTCCTGCCGCTTGCGCCAGAATAGACCAGCCTGGAAAAGCTTGCTCCCCTCTCCACCCCCGCCGGTAAAACAATACGAGAGCCACGCGTCCGCCCGTCGAGAGAAAAGTTGAAAGAACGTTATATAGTTGAGCGCGCGTCCGCGCGGCTCTTCGGAATCGGGAATCTAATTTTAGAGATAGGCGGCAACCTTCGATGGAACGATTGCGAGCACCACTTTTATATATTCGGCGAGCGCGCGGACGTGAGATAGATGAGCTGCCAGATCGCGGCTGAGCCTGTGCCTGTGAGGATGTCGCCGGAGCCGCCGCCCTCGCTTGCTCGTAGGAATCGCGGGTGAGATTTTGCAGTTTCTCGCTATTTGCATCTTGGTTTATCGTTGCGCGCGCGTTAATTGCTTTGCGCCAGCTGCGCTGTGACAACGCTTGCCTGTCTATTCTTGATTTTAATTAAGAAGATAACGCGCGGCGGTGGCTTTCGTGTCGTTTCTCTGACTTCTGTTATTTGTAAAAAGTTTTTTTTTGTGCGCAGTCTTGGAAGATTTTGAATAATGTAGAAATAGTTTTGCAGCCTCGACTCGTTTAATCTCGGCGAGTTTTCGGAATCCGCGCTCCTCGAAATAGTCATCAAAGTCTGTGTGAATGCGCAAATTTAACGATTTCACAACAATTGAGCGAGCTTACATATATGTATATGAATGGATCTAAAATACCTCTGGCCGCCTGGCTCTCTCAATTATTTCAGAAAACGTTAACTTAAATTTTCATAAAATCTCAACAAAATTTTCAACTCTTCAATAATAACGCCTTGCAACAACAAACTTTAAATCATCATTAATAAAGCGCATGGCTAAGCCGTCTTGCCTTACTCATCAATCGGAGCATCGCAAGCGCGCAAAAACAAGCTTACGATCCCGTCGATCACTTATTTATATCCCATCATCACGTACACAGATCGTTCCCCGAGTTCAAGCGGCTCGCCTTCCAAGTCTGCTCCAATGAGGCCTTCAAAAACCGCTTCGCCGAGCTGTCCCTCAGCGGCGACAGGCCCGGCATGATAGCATATCTCCTGGATGTTCTGGGCCAGCTGCCGAAGATAACCGATCTCTACCGGGGCAAAGACGAGGCGCGCGCCCGCGAGCTGCTCCGTCAGGCGGAGGAGAGCGACGAGCAGGAGAAAACCGGCTGCCTATTGTCGGACGGCCTGAGCTTGGCGCCGGCGCGCGGTCGGCTTTTCTTCGAGATTCTGTTGCGCCGGGCGAGGCACTGGTACGTCTGCGGGGAGCTGGCGAGGTGCTCGGCGGATTGTCGTTACTTTGCCGATTTGAGCGAAGAGGCTGGCTGTGATGAGTTCGAAGAGGGAAGGATCGATGTGCTGCTGCTGCTGGCTGATTGCTGCAGGGCGGCGGGCGCTGCGCAGGAGGGCAAGAATTATTTGAACGAGGCGATGCGTCGGATTGGTGAGCTTGCAAGTAAACAGTGCGATGGTGAGAGCGAGCAGAGTGATGGTTTCAGAGCGAAGAAGGCTCAGCTTCTCAAGGCTTTTCTTGAGAGGAAGAACCAGCTGACGAAGCCGAGCCGGCTGCTTATCGATTGCAGTGAACAGGTAATTATCGGATTGACTCGAGCTTTCAGTAAGAATGAGAAAAGTGCTGCTGCTAGATAGGGTTGGACATGCAGTATTTGAAAATATCTTATTTAAAATACAGTATTTTAAATACCTTTGATGCAACGAAAGTATTTAAAAGGTAATATTTAAAATACAATATTTTAAATACTGTATTTGAAATTTATCTCGTTCGCTTTAAAATTAAAAATAAAATAAATTATTGATTTAAAAAAAGTCCTTTGAATTTACAAAACAATGAAATAAATTAAATTTTAAAAAGATTTTTAAAAATAAATACTGAAATTCGAAAGTATTTTAAAAGAATTTAAAATATTTTTATTTCAATAAATTTTTTTGTATTTAAAGCTGTATTTGACAATATGTATTTTGTATTTATATTTAAAGAATTAATTACTGAATTTAACCACATTGGCGGCTAAAATATGCAGACTTCTCTTCTGTAATTATAGAGGAAAAAAATACCTCCACTGGAAGGAAAAGCTAATGACTTTCTCAGCAGCTGCTCCGACGCGCTGGCTCTCGGCAGCGACGAAGTTAAAGGCAAAATGCTCTATGCAACGAGAAACATTAAGCCCGGCAGCGTTCTTATAGTTGACAAGCCCTTCTCCTTCAGCACGGATCTTCTGGCGATTCGCAGAAATTGTCTTAATTGTCACGCTTCGTTGAAACTGGCGGATAAGACTAAAGTACCATGTGAAAACTGCCAGACGGTTAGTAAATAAAATTTGTTTACTTTTTTTCATCAGAATGCTTGTTAAATGTTTTAACATTTAAAAATTTTTCATTTTAAGAAAATCAAACAGTTTTTTATCTCTTTTTCAAATTTAATATTATAAAAAAAACATAAGTTTTAGAGTGAAGATTTCAATTGAGAAAATAGGATAAAATCTTATATTTATCAGTAAAGAAAATTAAATAATTTTTTGTTGAAGAGTCGATGTTAGGCGAAATTAAAGAACTTTTTTGTAACTTCTATAAAGTAGATAAGTAACTCATATTTTATTATGTATATACAGTATTTAATAGGACTTTGAAATTTTTGTCCTTATCTAATTTTAGTTTGTCAAAGTCTTCTCTTAAAAAAAATTATTAATCCATTCCAAATTTTAAAAAATTTTCCAATTTTTGTATAGAAAGAACGCTCTGATATTAAAAATTTTAAATATCGAAAAAATTTTCGTTCATAAAAAATAATATATAATTGCTACTTTCTTATGAAATCCGATGTCCACTTCGTTATAATTTATTATTGAATTTTTTTTTTTTTTGTTTATTTGAGCTTACCTAAATCCTTTCGGGTTTATACAGCTTGTATTATTGAATTTAAAACGAACTTATTCTTATTTTTAGGTTGTTTAGTAAGTTGTAAAATGCAATAAAGAATTATTTAATTAATAAAATAATTAATAATATTTTTCATCATAAAATCAATGAATGAGATAATATCTTATTATTCTAATAATTCAAAGTTTAGTAATTTTTATACTTAAAAATTCAAAATAAAAGTAAAATTAACTGTATAATACTTTGCTTAATAACTTTTCATTTATTTTGTTTTATATTAGTAAGTAAAGGGAGGGGAGATTCGCATTAAATATGATAAAATAAAAAGTAAAATAATAATAATTATAAAAAATATGAAAAAATAATTATACTTTCTATTTTGAAAATCAACAAATATATTTTATACTGGTTTAATGAATTAATTCCTTACGTGTTCTATTAAAGACAATAATTGTTTATCATATTAATGTTTAACACGAAACATTAACGAATTTCAAATTATAGGTACAATTTTGCTCAGAAGAATGCCGTCAACAGGCATGGAATAAATTCCATAAACACGAGTGCAGAGTTTTTGATTACTTTTTTGAACAAAAAAGTCAAAAAACGAATTCGCTTCTAGCATACAGAACAGTTGTGACTGCTGCCTTACAAGTTCAAGACAATGTTTTAAAAATGAATGAAGAATTTCTCCATCTTCATAATAACGACAGAGATATTCTCGATATTAAATCGTTAAAAAAATATGAACCACAAGATTATAAAACCGTATTTAGCCTGGAAACACACTGCGCTCATGCTGATCCAAATAATAATCTGGAACGAGCGGTTCATTCAATATTTTTTGCAAAATGCTTAATTTATTCTTTAAATTATTTCCATTCAGATGTTGGTAATCATGAAAGGTATTTACAAATTTTGGCAGTAGCATTATTACATAACATGCAAGCTATCAACTGTAATGCTTACGAAATAGTTGAAAATATTCGTGATGAGGAGACAAAAATCTTAGAACCACGGAACATTGGTGGAGCAATTTATACATCGGTCAGTTTAACCAATCATAGTTGTTATCCAAACATCGTCAGACATACTTTCCCTTGTGGTACGTTTATATAAATCTCGTTAACATAACATTCAAACAAAAAAGAAATTTTATTTTCATTTTCAGGTACCGTTGTAGTTACTTCGATCCGTTTTATACCACAAGGTTCGGAAATTCTTGACTGTTATGGACAACATTTCCTCGAGAACCAAAGAGATCCTAGACGTAAGCTATTAGCACAAAAGTATAACTTCAAGTGCCTGTGCGAGGCGTGTTCATTTGATTGGCCACTTTCTTTACCGAGTGATCAATTTAATTTCAAGTGTAAAAAGTGTTCCAAACAATGTCGGCGAACCCGAAGCGCGGCGGAATGCACTACGTGTGGCCAAAAGACTGAAATTAGCAAGTTGTATACTTTGCTTCAAAATTCAATAAAAAAAAGGCTTTCTGCTCTGACGAAAATGTATGATGATCATTATGAGGATGCGTTACCACTACTTCTAGAACATGCAAATTGCATCGACAAAATTTTGTCAGAGCCAAGTCTTGAAGCCGTTAAAACACAACAGTCGATCATTCAGTGTTTGAATGCTATGTCATCTACGTCCATTTAAGTACCCATTACGTACGTGGCATATACTTTATAGTATACCATAACGATCTCTTTCATGCCAAATTCTTGGTATCATAATTTAAATAACATAAATCAACACTTTCTTGATTTTGAGTATTCAATCTCACTTTTTTTCTCTTTGCGATGAGTGCTTTAATTAATGAATGAGACTGACATTTTTGCTCGCGTGAAAAGTAAGAATACGTATTTACACAGGTCCAATATACATAGGTACGAGACGTGTCTGCTGAACAACTTATCTAAAATCATGTTTTCACACTGTTCATCCTATTGAAAACTAGCCCAGCGAAAACGTTGCTTGATTACCACATATGCGTCTCACGAATCTCGCTGATGATGTGGCCTGCTTGAGTGAGGGCCTAGAATTAAACAACGAAAAATAGTGTAAATATATTTAAACAATATGTATTATCCAAAACTAGTAGGAAAATATAAGCATGTTACTTACTTTAAGCATGTCTGCTGATTCTTTACGTCTAGCGGCAATGTGTTCACTTTCATTAAGTAAAGCTTCTGCATGATCAGACTTGTATAAATGCGTGACGAGTTCACTTTGTAAATTATCTTTTACATAATTAACTAAGAAATGCATGACAGCTTTTGGTACACTGTCTTGTATTGATTTTCGTACAATATAAAAGTATGATTTGATGAGCCTCTCTAAAATGACAAACAATAAATTAGAAAAAAAAATTAAAAATTAATAAAGTTTATTAAATATTTGTTGATTTTACCTATAACATCGCAATCTCGCTGCTCTCGTTCGCTGAGTCTACGAGATGTTTGTGTTGGTACCTCAGGTAGTAAATTAACTGCTTTCTGTTGAGGCGAACCCCTTTGCAATTCCATTATACCATCAGGACTTTGAGTTGGATTTGGCGAAGCCGTCTCATCACGGGTTCGAACCGGCGACCCGTCCAGTGAACTAGCTGACTCAGCCCTACCTTGAGGTAGAAGACTACTGAGTAGCCAATTTTGTTGGATATTTTCCTTATTATTCTGCTCCGAAAATGCATGATTATAGTCATCTCTATTGAATGCCGATTTCTAAAATAAGCGTTAGTTCACAAAAGCTCCAATTATTGTCGTGTACATGTTAAAGCGGTGTTTATACAATTGTAGGAAAATTGTATTTTTTTTTTAATTATATTTTGTTCTCAAACTTTTTGAAAGTATGTTTGAAGTATTAATGATGTAGATTAAATTGAGATTATTTTACACTTCAAATTACAAAACTAGCACTATTAGCAATACAAAATATAAGTAAAATAAACACAAGATTCAAACACATAAATATTATTATTAAGAATTAAAATTTTAGAAATTTAATTACTTACAGCTTCCTGAACTGGAATAATGGCATTGCTTGTTGCATTAGAAGTCAAATGTCTTCTGTTTTGTTTTGGTTGATTTAATTCAGCGTTCTTTAGTAAAGACGAGACAAGAGCAGCATCTTTGTGAAAATCTGGGTGCTTAGTATTAATATAAGCCAATTCTATGGCGACTAGATTTTGTACCTGCAAATACCAGGATAAAGTTTAAATTAAAAATAATTTACTACATTTATTTTATAAATTTCTTCTTTAATTAATATTTTTATAATTATAAACATTTAAATTTTAACAATACCATGGAATAAGTTGGAGGTAGTCGGCGACGTAAAAGTTGCGTAACAACATCAATTATACGTTCATGAAGCTTAGGAAAACGCAACATTTCTTGTTGAACCTCTGTACCACAGTGCTGAATGATTCGTTGCATTTCTTCATGAACTAGCTCTACGCAACGCAGAGAAGGTTCTTCAAGCCGGCGAATTTGCCTTTTGACTAGTAGCTCGAAAGAAACTTCAGGCACAAAGAGAGCGGGTCTTGGTCCAGTAGCATTTTGAATAGCCGTCAGAATGTCCCATTTTGTCAAAGCGGCCAGTGGATGTATAGTATCCAAAGCCTTTCCAAAAGTTTCGTGAAAAATAAAACAAATTCTCGCGCCTCCACATAGCTCTGTCGTTTCTATATTTCTAGAAGTACCTTCAATAGTTGAACAATAACTACTTGCGAATTTCGTGATAATTTGAAGAAGTGTTTGGCTTTTATCTTCTACATCTTCACCATATGAACTGAGTAAAGTTTGGAATTGAGAGACCATAACATTAACACGTGTCTGCAAAATTGAGTAAAGTATCAATAAAAAAAGGTTTTTATTAAATTAAAGAAGATTTATCAGTAAGTTTGAGGATCCTTTATCGAAAAAAATAAATATATGAAATAACTCTATTTTCATATTATCTTGATCTGAGCAAATTAATAAAGGATCCTCAAGCTGAAAAAAGTTTTATTTTTATTCAATCTAAATTTGATAAAATAAATATGTGCAAATATGTATTTTATATGTTTTTTAAATATTTTTATCAAATTTGTTGCATATATCGTCGTTCGTAACGAAGACTAGTACATTTCAAAAACTATCGATTTTCAACTTTCATTTACAGATACTGTAAGTGATTTTAATTTATCAAAGAACTTTGAATGTGTAATATCAAGATTGCATCTTCAATGTATTAAACTCAGAAAAAAATTTTATTTTTGTTTTAAGTCCCAAATAACAAATTTAAAACAGGGAGTTTTTGAAAAGTACTAGTCTTACTGTTAGAAGCGACGATATTTTGTCTTCTTTACTATTAGTTTTACCTTTAATTCTGGCAAGCAGTCTCGTATATGATGCATTAATAATCGATTTAAAGTTTTTGCAAGATATGGTGTTCCATTTCTGTTAGCTAGTGTAGGATATTTGCGCTGCAAAAATGTAGCTTCATCTTTTAAAGCATCTTGAATGGATTTGTTATTCATAATATCCTGCTGAGAACGATTTACTACACCAATGATACCTAACTTTACTGGAATTACTCGACCACATAGTATGTCAATAGCATCAGTACCTTAAATAGACAAAACAGAGATTGTCAATTAGTCTTTTTTGGAAAAGAGAATGCATTACTAATCCGAAATACTTACCAGCATCCATGAGATCTAATTTTGTAACAACAGCCAGTGTTCGTCTTCCATCAGGGTCAACATCTTTGCTTAATTTTAAACTTTCACTAGTAGCCATATCTGTATTAGCAGTTACAACTGCTAAAATAATAGAATTTGGATTACAAATGTATTTAAGAACCAGCTGGCGAATTTGGCTTTCAATATCCTCTGGCTGATCTCCAACAGGAACTTTTGTTATTCCAGGCAAATCAATCAAAGTCAAATTAACTACAGACTTTGAAAAAATTTTCAAATTAATAGGTTCAGGGCAAATTCCTTTGTTAGCTCCTGCCATGCGATTTGTTTCATTTTCAATTTCTTCACGAATTTCATTAAAATTCTTGTAAACTCTATTTTTTTGATGAAGGAAAGTACCCCATTCGTCTACTTCTAAAGTGCCATCAGCTGCATTTCGATACTCTCTGTCTTCTTTTGGACAGTAAACTAACTGTAAAACCAATGGTCTTCGAGTCACAATGCCTGTGCCTCTTGGTAAAAATGTACGTCCCACAAGACTTTCGATAACTGATGATTTGCCAGAACTCTAAAATTATGCAACAAAATGTAAGAAAATATATGAATAATAAAGATAAAAAATTTTCAGATAACAGCAAATACAGAGAAATCCAAGACTATAAATTATTGGTCAAAGAAATACGTATTTCACACAATGATTAACTCTTAAATTTTAAAGTAAAAACAAACAATTCTAAACTAATGAAAAAAAAGGAAAACAAAAATCATGCCAGTTTAAAGGTCTCAAGTAACGGATGCTCCAAAGTCAAAGACCTCTGCTCGATGGAGTGACTCGATCAAACAAAGCAGCCATCAAGGAGGAAAAAAAAAATAAAAACAACAGGACAGCACAAACCTGTGTTCCTAAAACGACGATCTGAGGTAACTGTATGGCATCGGCACCCACGGTATTAAAAACGTCCTGGAGCTTATTGATAACTGGAATCAAGGCCTCCATGGTGGCTCTTACTTGATAAAGAAATGCAGAATTAAATGTCTCGTAGTCCTCCCAGTGTTTCTCCTTTTCTCTAACGAAACGAACGGTCGAACGCGACAGCACCACTCAAGACCAGCCGAGTGGACGGGGGAGAGAGAAAGACAGAGAAAGAGAGAGCTTTGTCCGCGCGTAAAATTTCGTCAGCACACTCTGATATACACCGGGTGCTTGTTGTTTTCTTGGCTTACGTTACTCCCCTTTTCGACGACGTCTCCTGGAGGGGCACAAGACACTGGCGGTGCGCTCGTTACGGACTGCAGTAGCCTCCTCGCAGCATCGAGCTACGAAGACTTTATATGCCTCTGTATGTGTCTGTACACGATTCTTGTAGGTGTGTATGTCGCACTTTGCCCGTTGTGCGGCTCGATGTAACGAATTTTCGGAAAGCCGCAGAGACGTCTATGAATCTAGATATAGGCAGCTTCTCCCTAGCAGCTCGCGGCAGTTATACTTATATCTAGAGCTCGCGCCCCTACCTTTGGATAATCGCCACCTTTTTTCGTTCCGCGACGATTCGGATCCCCTGCCTTTTCTACGCGGCCATCTTGCACGTCTGCGCAAGTCCGCGAAATTCGAATTCGCAATGGCCGTTTCTAATAATGCCATCTATATACTGTACAGCTATATATCTACTCCCTCTTATTCCTTTCCCCTGCGATGCTCGAGCTCGCTGCTGCTGCTGCTGCTGCTGCAGCATGCTGCTCTGTTCTTCCTTTCTTTCTCCTCTCTGGCTCCGTGAGTGCGCACCTAGGTATATGACGTGTATGTAGGTGAATTCGCGGTTCGAGGCTGTATTATGCTAGAGCCTATATGCGCACCCTTTTTTCACTGCGGGTCAGGTCAACGGACATTATTTTCTGTTGTAGATACGGTATGATGTAAGATATTGATAGTTAAGGAAATAAATGTATTTTCTATTAAAGTATGAAAAATAAGAATGTTTAAATAAAATGTGAATAATTCATTAGTTATACTCTAAAATGATTTTTTCTTGTTAAATGACTTTTGCTCCAAAATAAATTTGTTACTCCAAAATCACATCTGCTCCAAAATGAGTTCTTTGTTTGCCAACTCCATTAATACACCATGTAAATAAACAAAAATACCCAAATAATCGAAGAGACATACCTTGTAATATTTTATACTTAAAAAAACAATAAATTACAGAAAAGAAAAGCTCGCTTTCCACGAAAATATCAAAGAGCGCGGAATGCAGAAAGATAAGCAGCCGAGAGAGCGCAAGGATGAAGCGCGCGCCTCGGGGGCAGAGAGGAAAGCATCGCGCATGAAACACAGCTCTCCTCGCGTCAGCGGGAAAAAGGATCGAAAATTATTAGCGTCGCTTGTCGCGTGCGTCGGCGGCGCGGGCTGCTTTTATCCGTATAAAAACCATCGCTCTATATGCATATATACACGTATATACACCTCCGCTTTCTCGGCATCGGCTGCGCGCACAAGGTGCAATTGGCATTATCCGCACAGAGAGCGTTCTATGCCTTTCGCGCTATATACTCGCTCGCCGAGTTCGCAACAAAAGTCATCGTCGCGTGTGTATACGTGCCGCTCCGCTCGCTGCTCCCACACACACCTATATAAATCCAGACACACACACACACTCTAGTCTCTCTCGAGAATCGAGATGAAGTAGCGAACGCGTGTTGGAGGCGCTATATAGTAATAGTGGATAGGCGGCTTGCGCGATCTTGGGCCGCGCAGTAAGTTGGGAATATACGCGGATGAACGCAGGCTGGCAGGGCGCAGGCAGCGCTGCCGTGGGAAAAATCAAGATGGCCACCGATATTGCTTCGGCTGCCGTGTCAAACGCGCGATGCGATGTAAATAGTGGCTTGGTGGGGGCGAACACGAGTACGGACAAGCGCGGCCAGGAGCTGGAGGACGAGCCCGAGGAGACGAGGAGGAGGCAGGCGACGCTGGATGCTCAGGAGCAACGAGCCCAAAGACCGACGCCCACTACTAGCACAGCCAGCGCTGCTGAGGCTACTGCTGCTGCTAGCACCGCCGCGGCTGCAACACTGGCTGCCAGACAGCTCGAGGAGGAGCTGCTCAGGGCCGTCGAGCCAGACTCGACGAGCAGCGGCTCCGAGACGAGCCAAGCCAAGAGCGAGAAAGCCGGTTATGTGCGCAGCGGCTGCTGCGACATGTCCGGAAACGAGGAGGACGCCGTCGCGGCTGAGCCCATCGAGCAGCACCAAGGTATTCATATACACACACTTGACTATTGGAGAAAACAAGCGCGCTCGATTCTCTTTTTTTGACGAACGTAACACTCGACTCTACGTCTCTCTCTCGAGCTTTGTCCGCCGATTGTTGCTTCGCTTGTTTCTGCGCGCACCTCGCCGGACTCGTGCTTCTTTTTCCCCTAGTGCCTTCTAGATCTTGCCGCGAGCGTTCGCGCGGAGCACGCCACTTGTCTGCAGCCTATGTGCAGCCGAGTGCCTTTTGCACACCAAACCCAACTCGCGACTATTTTTAGAATCTATCTAGTTTTACTTGCACTCCGGCATAAAAACAACTCCAATTTTTTTAGACCTCTCTGCTCTCTCTTAATTGCCATTGTTACGAATTTTTCTCTTCTGCTTTTCAGCTGACAAGCCATGTAGGGAAGCTGATAGCATCAAAATGCTGAAGAATAACGACACTTGTTTACCTCTGGTAAGTTGTGGCGCGTTTGACTAATGTGTTTATAAATAAGTGCTTTTTCTTTTTTTATAAACTTCTTGCCGTTTCTAGGTGGATTCCTCCTCTTCTTTTGACAATGCTGAACAGTGCCCAAAGGGCATTCTTTCACCAGCAGAAGAAGGTGGAATCGTCTCCAGCAGGAGTCCACAGTTGGCCGAGAGTTTACAGAGCACTGGACAAGTAGGCCTGAGCAGTCCAAAGAGCCCGGATTACCCACCGCGAGTTTCAGCTGGCCCAAATAGTCCAGCTAGTACTATTATTGTCACTAAAAGTTCAATGACTTACGGCCTACCAATGGTGTCATCAGGAAATACTTGGAAGATGACTGCTAAGATTATTGAAAAGCCCGAACCCAAGTTGGAGAACAATTTTCACCCGTGTAGTATTAAAAGTGAAGTAGAAGAGACTATTACTCAGCAAGAACCTGTAGAGAGGCTTGTGTCAGATAAAATTAAACAAGAACCTGTTGAGATCAAACGTGAACCGGATGATTCTAAATGTAAAAGTGATTCAACAACAGTTTCACATAGTAAATCACACTCTTCATCTTCAAGAGATAAGCGTAAAGATCAACGTTCAGACAGACACCATTGTACAAGGTGTTATAAAAGGAGTAAAATTAAAAGAACCAGTATTGGTATTCAGTGCCAGAGAGACAGAAGAAACAGTACTAGCAGTATAATGCCTTTGTGCAAATCTTTAAACACCACATCTATTCTAAAAGCTAATTCAGATAATTTAAAGCTTAATTTACAAGTTAAGAATTCTAAAATATTAGAAAAGCAATCTGAACAATATGATACATCAATTTACTTACAAGGATTGAAGTACAAAGATTTTATTCACATAGAAACTTATCCCAATGGAGGAGCATCAATAGTTCATATGTACCAGGATGAAATTGATGTTCTGAATAGTGAGCAACTTGAAGAATTAGCCCAGGAGTACTTTAAGGTAAATAACTTTTTTTTTATGGAAATTATGAAATAATATATTTCCTAGATAATCATAAACATTGCTTTTTAAAATTCAGGTTGTGTTTGGAGAGGATGAGAATGGAAAAGCTCATCATGTCATGGGTATTGTTCACAATGCTGCTTCATATATGCCAGACTTATTGGATCATATGGCTGATATTTATCCTACCTTGACTGTTAAAAACGGTGTACTTGGACATAAAAGCGACATCGAGACGACGACAATGCAACAGTATAAGGAACATGTTTGCAAAGCATACAACAATGGAACTTTTCGATATGGGCCATTGCATCAAATTAGTTTAGTTGGTACAGTTCATGAAGAAGTGGGTGGTTATTTTCCTGATATTTTACAAATGCTTGAGGAAAACATCTTTTTAAAAATGGTAAATTATTTTCTCAATAAATTTGTACTTTATTAAAGACAAATAATAATTCAATATAAAAAATCTAAATAAATTTATTACATGCAATTTTTTATGTAGAAACTTAAACATCGTTTATATTTATTCGTTTTTAAAAATAATTATTTTCTTGTTTATATATTACAGACCATGCCTTGGGGTCCTCTATCAGCCGTACGTATGGAGAGCGCGCAAGAGTCCAACGATGGACCCATCCTCTGGATCCGACCTGGCGAGCAGCTCGTTCCTACCGCCGATATTAATAAGAGCCCGTGCAAGCGTCGACGCACCGGTATCAATGAGCTACGCAACCTTCAGTATTTGCCACGGCTAAGTGAGGCTCGCGAATACATGTTCGAGGATCGCACGCGAGCCCACGCCGACCATGTGGGTCACGGCCTCGAACGCATGACTACCGCGGCCGTAGGCGTGCTAAAGGCAGTACATGGCGGCCAGAAAAACGAACTCAATCGCATCACCAAAGACGTGATTGCTTTTCACGCCTCCGACTTTCCCGAACTCGTCGAAAAACTTCAATTGGACTTGCACGAGCCACCAATTTCCCAATGCGTACAATGGATTGAAGACGCCAAGCTCAATCAGTTGCGCCGACAGTCTATTCGCTATGCGAGGATTAGTCTCTACGACAATGATATATATTTTTTACCTCGCAACATCATTCATCAGTTCAGAACCGTGTCCGCAGTCTCCAGTATCGCTTGGCACGTAAGACTGCAGCAATACTACCCCGAAGATACGACTTCATCTTCGGTCAACGAAAGTCCGAAACGGTCATCACATCACATTAAAGAGAAGAAAATACTAGTGGAAGAGGACGATCAGAAGGAAAACACGAATAGGCAGAGACGAAATAGCGTCGATGAGGAGAAGAAGGCCAAGGAGCGAGCGGCCGAGTACCAGGGTAATCTTAAGAAATCTGATCAGCAGCAGAAAGATAAACGCAGTGCGAATCATGGTTCAAATACCGGGACAATTGCGCTTAAAAATGATGCTACTGTAAAGACTGCTGAAAGGCAGCGGCATAAGGAGCATAAACAGGACCGAAAGCAAGAGCGAAGGAAAAGTTCCACCGAAAAAAGAGATAGGTAAGATGATAAAACTTTCATTATACATACCTGAATCTGAATCTTTTTCGTTGATTGATTCGTTCAAATTTCCTCTTTCGGGATATTTACTGAATCTTTTTAAATTCTCAGATATTTTCGTTTACATAAAAATAGTAATATTGTCTTTACATAAGTTATAAGTATTCTCTTATATTTAATCATTAAATTATCTATTTGTTTACATAATTAAGTTTTTGTGATGTTAATATTTTCTAAAATTATTATTCATTATGTAAGAAAGATTATGAAATATAATATTTTTAAGTATTTTTCTGTTAATCATTTTTTATCGTTATGAAATAGAATTAAATTAAATTTGTTGCATTGAATTTAAAATTTATTGATTCAATTTCAATTCCGATAGTTTAGTAAATAAGTTAATAAACATTAAAATAAAGAATTCAATAGATTATATTCTTTAAAAGACCTCTTTCAGAATATTTATAAACTTTTTCATTTATACATTCTTATTGCAGAGATAAAAAACATCAAGACCGCCATCGCAGCAGCGGTAAATCTAGCAGCAATAATAGCTCTGGAAACGGAAGCAGCAGCCATCATCACAGTAGCAACAATAATAGTAGTAGCAGCCACGACAGCAGAAGGAAGCACAGTGATAAATCATCATCTTCGGAGCATAGGAGGCACAGCTCATCGAGTAGCCATCATTCCTCCAAAGCAGAGAGTCGGCCGAGTTCTACTCAAGCTTTCGAAGCTATTCCCAAAGGTCTTCCCAAAGATTTGGCGAAACCTAGCATTGACACTTCTCGTACTAATGTTGGCAGCGAACAGTCGAGCTTGAAACAAGAGAACATTGCGGTGAAAGTCGACACTGAATTATTATCAGCTCGCCAGACGGCTGGAAAAACTTACGCTACTCAGGTTGTTGATAAAGCACTCGAAATTGCTATTTATAAGTCCAAATCCGATGTGCAAGAGGTATGTCAATCGCTACGAGACGGAGTCTCTTCAGCATCCAAAGAGATGCTTGAAAGGATTCGCAAGGAGAGCCTTGAGATAGCCGAGAAACTATGTAGTGAAGACAGCGCTAGTCTAGAAAAGACTTATAGGCTGCTCGAAGCTGAAACCGTCAGTGCATTTACTTCAAAACTCGATTGTGCTACTGAGAATGCCGTAAAAGCTTTTATCGAAATGGCAGAGGATGAATCAAAAGAAGAAAGTGCTATCAAAAACGAAACGATTCAGGAGACGAAAGTTGATGACAAGAAGGAGGATAAAAAGGAAAGCAGTGTTCCTGGAGCGACTGTTTCTTCGACGCTTGTTGTTGAGAAGCACATAGAACCTGAAAAAGAAAAAATATTGGGCGACAAAGTCGGTAACGAAAGTGAAACGAAGCATTCAAGCTCAGAGGGAAAATCCAGTCGGGAATCGAAAAGCGAAAAAAAATCGAGCAGTAGCAGCAGCAGCAGAGATGATCGTAAACATAGAGATCACAAAAAAAGCGATCGTAGGGACAGAGATAGAGATCGAGACAAAGACAGAGATCGAAAAAGACATCACAGTAGTAGTCACAGTAGTAGCAGTAGCCATCGACACAAGTCGTCATCGTCATCGTCGCAAGACTCGAAGAGCAAAACCTCAAAAGATTCCTTATCGAGTAGCCAACGTCACAGCTCTCATTCATCTTCGTCTCACAAAGGCTCCTCTTCATCTTCGTCCGAAAGAGTCAACAATCCACAAGATGCATCCCACTCCCGATCTTCGAGCAGCTCCAGCGGTCACAAACGTAAGTCGAGCTCGAGTT
The DNA here is from genome assembly GCA_900480035.1 of Eupelmus urozonus. Lineage (NCBI taxonomy): Eukaryota > Metazoa > Arthropoda > Insecta > Hymenoptera > Eupelmidae > Eupelmus > Eupelmus urozonus. The sequence goes on along the minus strand of UELX01000284.1, from coordinate 53,761 downwards.
CGACTAACTCCGGTACCACCGAACCTGACCCCAAGAAGGCGCGCACTGAGGAAGTAAGCAGTGTCGTCGCAAGTACAACGGACCAAATTCAACAGAGTTCCGGCGCGACCACTATCACATGAGTCGATTCAACATCAGCATTCACGCGGCTCTAGTATTCAAGAAAAATAGTACAATCTTAACTTCTAAAAATGTGATAGAAGTGAAAAATAAATTATCGAAATGGAGTCTATCCAATGTTGGCCTTCGCCGGGAGCGAAGTGAGGTGAGGAAAGTGAAATGCAACACGTGCTAGGTGCAACGGCCTTTTTTGGCTTTTTCAAAAAGGCAAGTGCGGGTTGCAACGATTTATTGTATAGGAAAAACGGAAAAATTGTAAATTATTATTCTGTATTCTTTTATGTTCTTTCTTTTTCGAATGTATTGTTTTGTTGTCAAAATTAAGATTTTATTGTCCATTCTCATTGTCGTTAATACATGATTTATAGCATCAATCTTAAGTATATATTTTTGTACTTAAATCGGCTCAAACGTACAATTGAGCAATCAACGTCATCGTTTTCATTTTTTGTGTAATACTTGCGCGTGTATACGTACACAATAATTGCGGACCAATTGACTCCATAATAAATCGGCACTCGTTACTTGCCTTTATGAATTTGTAAAGAAAACACAAAAATGAAGCTAACTTTTAAATTTCTTACATGCACCTTTAAAATCTACGAAGGTGCGATCAAGAAATTAGAAGCTATACTTGGAGGAACTGAAAAACGCAAAACGTTTTTTTCTTTCTATAAGCGTGGCCGCGGTCCGCTGTACATATGAATACAATCTTGTAGAAAATTGTGCTCTCGTTCATTGAGTCGAAAAGCAATTTTTTTTCTTTTTTTTTTTTTTTTTAATCAATGGACGGGTATTTCAGCTCAATTTATTCGATTCTTAAACTCGAATCTTTACTAAGTTATTTATATATGAAATCTTTGCGCAATATTTAGGCCAAGATATTTTTTATTTTTTTGCATCATAGAATGAAAGAAAATAGTACACCGTGCTATGCATTGGGGCTCTGCTTCATATATATAGAAAACTATGTATTCTATGAAGTATTTAAAACCAGTGACTTATCCAAGCTTAGGAGCTTATTTGATTAAATTAATGTTTTCGTTCATAAGCCTGATTCTTTGAAGATTGTTAAAAAAAGACACAAGAAACGGAACTCGGAAAGAAAATTGAACATATGATACAATGCATTATATTATATCTCTAAATAATTAAATTCAAGCATTATTATATAAAAGTATGTATAATTTTTCTCCCGGTAATCCACTGCCTATTTAAAGCAGTGATACATTGTCGAGTTTCTCTTTTATTTTACACTTGTTCGTCAACGTAAATATGTAGATAGTTATACATAAATTATTAAAGCTGCACTTGATCTAAGCATAAATTTAGACGTCATTTGATTTTTTTTATTATTATTGTCACTGTGATTGGGTCGAAGCAGGTCGCGTCAAGCATACATATTTATTGGAATTGAAAATGTCGAGAAAAAAAAGAAAAAAAAATAATAAACAGTGATGTACATTTCTGTAAATATCAGCCGGTTTATTCGAGAGCAAAAGCACTGAAGTACTAAAAAAATAAAATAACGAAAGCGAGATTAACAAAAGTCAAATAATGTTAAGGGACAACGATTGAAATCCTCGTGGACGCGAGGACTTTTCTCGCTTCTTCCAGATTGCAAATAATAAAATTCAAAGAGAATTATTAAGAAACACTTGATCTTTATAGTTGCATAAACTGCTGCTGGACGTTGATTGTATTAAGAAAAAGACAAAAGTACACACACTCGTGAGATTATTAGATGCTTTTTGAGACACCGTTTTTCTTGAAGCGAGATCAATATGCACATTTACAGCAATTATCGGCAAAATTGAGCGGCGAACTTGAAGTTTCAAGGAAATTTGGAGTTTCAAAGCTTCGATAAACATAATAATTATGATCTAATTAAAATGAAGAGAGTGTTTACATTTGTCTAATTGAATAAAGTATATTACGATAAACTGCGTTCTAATTATATTATACATAATATATTACGTTGACCGAAAAAAATCATAAAGCATATATAGTTATAAATATCGTAGAATATAGTTTTACATATTGTACCCGTCTCACGTGTAGAGTCGCATTCCAGCTAGGTTTTTAAAAAAAAAATAAAATTACTTTTATCAAGCACATATGTAGTCCCTTTTTATGTCGTTTTCAGAATATATAATATTATTATTTCTCGTTAATCTATTACACTTGCCTTTCATTTCTATTCTCAGGAATGTTTTCATTTTATTTTAAAACTATACGGTTGCGAGATCAACCTGTCATTTTTATACTATTTAAAAGTATATTATCTTTTTATAAAATATAAAGCTTGCTTAAGTTATTAAAATTATTATTCATATTATCATTATTATTATAATTATTGTCACGTTATTATTAGAAGAAATTATAAGCTTGTACCTGCAAAATTGTTAGTACGATAAAAATTATTTACATGCAAATCTTCTGTTCTTTTTATTTTCCCTGAACACTTAAATAATATAAATCTTCAAATGTCCGGCGTTTTTTTTTTCATAAATCATAAGCTTTAGTGTCGACTATTACAGTGTTAAGAAAAGATAATGTTGAATTGTAAACTTTACGGTTAATTTTATCGCAACTGATTCATTTTTACGTTTTTGGTAAAGATAATACGCATAGCTAATTAAAGTTTTGATTATTACGTTTTCGGCTGAAGTAGTTTAAACCACTTTTCGGAGATACTAAGCTGTATCATTAAATATACATTTACCTAATCTTTTCTTACGCATCAGTACTTAAATAGTAGTTATTTGAGCGGATACATTTATGTTACGGTGTAACGCAATGCCCATATTTGCTAATAATATCAAATTCATGATAAAATATAGTTTTTTTGGACATTATTAAAAATAATTCACACGAAAAATTATATATTTTTTTGTTGCCATTTAAATCAATATATTATTCCGTCACGTAAAAATAACAATGACTATCCGCGAGTGTTATCAAACTAATTTATTATTATTTCTTTAAACTCTTTTATAATTTTTGCGTTATCTAATTACTTAGCTTTTTATGTAAACACTGTACTCTGTAACCTATTTTCAATATAAATATTTCAAAACTTGTTAATGATAATGAATAAATCAGACTTCTTTTGATGATAAATTGCACACTATTACTTAAAATAAAATCTATTACTTTTCTTAAATAGTATTATAGCAGCTGTGTATTGTATAATTCAAAAAATAATACGTGGATCAATAAAAAAAAATGGTTTAAAGAAATAAGTAAATATATAAAGAATGATCAGAATTTCATCAAGAGCATAGTTAATAAGGCATTTTGGAGCACTCGTTACGTTTGCTATTATAACTAAAATGCGGAAAGGATATTAAGAAACACAAGATAGCCCCTCCAGGAGTCATCTATTTTCGAGTCCTTGCGCATGTTATGTCAACAACGCAATTTTAGAATTATGACGTCATAGCTGGGAGTACGTAGCATTTTTAAATGGCTCGCTCGTTTCCAAAAACGTTCGAATATAGAACGTCGATGAAAAACAAAAAATTGAAACTTGGAAATTTCCCTTTAAATCTAAAAACGAAGCGTCTAATCTAAAAAACTATATATTTATATCTATCGACCATAATTTTAGATAGTTATATAGCTCAGAGCTCGCGTGCAGCGAGAGAGAAAAGAGCGAGAGAGGCGAAACATTATCTCTATCCTATATAGCTATAGATCGAGAATATATCAGGCGCGCGCAGAAGCACAACTCGCAGAGCAGCTAGCAGCGTATAATAAGTATACAAGCACAACAGTGACGACTGCTGAGAGCTCCGCGAATGTTGCGCGCGCGCGCAAGGCTGGCAGAGATCAGCAGGCAAAGCAGTCGCGACAGTGTCGTCGTCGCGCGCGGCGGGCGTCAGCTAGTCAGCTGTCATCGCCAAGTCTGGATTGTCTGTGTGTGTAGAGTGCCAGCAGGCTCGTCGTCGTACCTCGACTCCCCAGACGACAAATGGGCAGCCAGGGCGATGACGCTCGGGAAAGCAGCTACCAGCGCTTCGAGGACGACGAGGCCGCCGCGCCCGAGTCTTGGGGCAAGTACTACCCGGACGACGGCAGCGGTGGAAATAGTCCCAGTGAGTGTTGTGACAGTATACCTTATGTTTTTTTTATCGTTCTGCCCTGCCTTCTATCTTACCTCTGTTTCTATACTTTGCTTATACCTGATGATTCTGTTGAATTCACTTTCGGGCTTCTTCGGTTTTATATCGAAACTTGCGGCTGTGTGTATACTGTGCGGACACGGCACTTGAGAAAAAAGGCCTGATAAGGAGATACGGTTTTACGTCATTCGATTAATTCTCCTAACGCTCTTTTATATAGATATAAATCATGATTCCGTGAGATACGTAATTAAGTGCGTGCACATCGCGGTGCGCGCATAGTTTTCTAGAGGAAAAATGATACCGCTCTTTTTAAGTAAGTAGTCTTATTTTTTTTTTTCCTTTACTAGTCATTTTTCTACACCTTTACGATATTTTCAATGTGCTGGGAGTTTTAGATTTGAATTTAAAAATAAACAAATGTGTCTTTTCTTTATCTTGCTCAATGATTTATGATGCGCTTGAGCAAAACTGTCCTAATTCTAAGTACTATTCTTTTTCTCTACATTAATTATATTAATGTTGATAAAATTTTCCAATGATTGAATTTTACAATTAATTTTTTACTTTGTCTTGTACAAATGATAATTATAAAACTTATCACTTAAAGAGCCATTATCAGGAGTTTGATTTCCCGTGAACTGTTTATATGTACCGCTGCTAAATTTTTTGTCTGCATTTATTTACTTTAATCATACTTCTCAAACACTACACAAGATTTATTTTCCTCTATCTCTCATTTCTTATTCTTGGTATCTGCCCTGAGCGCTGTGTACATTGTAATGTCACGTGAACAAGTACTTTTACAAGCTATACTAATGCAATGTTTTTAGATCACTTACTAATTAAATCATTTTAACCAACATTTCCATACAAGCCAATTAATCTATTTGCTAGCTGTGCCTTGCAATCAATATCAAGTTTATTAGTCTGAAGAGAAGATGAATGTTTGCACGCTCAGTTTATAGGCATTGCTTGCTTTTAATGTTTTTTAGAATATGGATCTATGTTGTCTTGCCCTTCCTCAGACAGCCGGATAAAAATGCCAAGAGGGAGCGTAGACACTCCCAATGAAATGGGACACCGCATTTTACCTGGAGTGGAGTCCCAGGTCTATTCGGAAAATGCCTCATTATCTCGCAATCCTGGTGCTACTTTTGATCCTGATATGTATTGGGAGATGAATTATCATGAAGCTGCTATTTTTCTTGAGGTAATTTATTTTTAAAAAGTTGTACACATACTTTTCTTATTGTAAATACATCTAATGATAAAATGACTTTTGTTTGTTAATTTATTATATTTTTTATTACAGGAAGGCAGAAATAATGAAAAATTTGATTCCCATCCCAGGCATCCAGAAGATTTGCCAGCATATTTGTTAGTTCATAACAATTGGTATTATGGCCTTGATCTTTTTACATCCTTGATCTTACTAGGTCTGGCTTTTGTAGAGGATCCAGCAGTACCACTGTTTCAGGTAAACAGATTTTCATTTCTTTTTCCATTTATTTAATGATTAAGCTTTTTCAAATCTTATTAAGAATTTTTAATTTTTTAGCTCCCAGTTTGGGCTCATGGCTCAATAGAACTCTTGGCACTCATAACAATTGGTGTTGAATTAGCTTTAAAATTGAGGTGGATTGGTTGGGGAACTATGCTAAAACATAAGCGAACTATGTTAAAGGTAATAAATAAGTGCATTGAGTACATCAACACATTGAGTTTGTGTGCACTAATGAGAGTATACGTATATATATACTTGAACTTCTTATGCAACTGAGTATTAGTCATATTCATGACCAGTCTGATCTGGTATAAAACTGATTTACATTAACATGCATTCAAAGCTATAGAACAGGTTTCAGTTTTGAAACCACTGATCTAATAAAATACCTTAGTATTTAAATTCATATAAATTAAATATTTTAATATCAATATTAGTAATAAAGGTGATATGAAATTTAAAAAAAATATAATTAATAAACAATATTTATTAATTCTTTTTTGTAGTGCATAACGCTGTTCATAATGTTTATCGAAGCGCTCATCGTTCTAGTTCGTCAATCGTCGCATTTCAGAGTGACGCGTGCCTTGCGTCCAATTTTTTTAGTTGATACGAAATATTGTGGAGGCGTTAGAAGATTTATTAGACAAATTTTGCAAACTCTTCCACCAATTCTAGACATGTTGGGACTGCTACTTTTCTTTATTTTGACTTACATGGTCTTGGGATATTATTTGTTCTTTGAAATGAATAGAAATTTTGCGACTTTGCAAGACAGTTTCGTTAGTCTTTTTGTTTTGCTTACTACAGCAAAGTAAGAATATTTTTTAGTATGAAAATAATGTTAAAAATTTTGAGAAGACTTGAAATTTGAAATTTGTATTTTAGTTTTCCAGATGTTATGATGCCGTCATTTTCCATTAACAAATGGTATGCAATTTACTTTGTATCTTACCTCAGTACCATGCTTTATGTTATGATGAATCTCATGCTTGCCGTCGTCAACGAAACGTTTACATCTGCTGAACGAGATAAATTTAAAAAACTGTTTCTTCATAAACGGAAAGCGTGTCAGCATGCTTTTAAACTTCTTGTATCAAAACAAAATCCAGATCAAATGCGTTTTAAACAATTTGAAGGGTTGATGCGTTATTATGCTCCTCAAAAATGTAAGAAATAATCAATTTTTAATTTTATAAAAAATTTTATCAATTTTTATTTTTATAAAAAAATTTTATATTTTTGGCATAATATGGCTATGAATCTAACAAATAATTTTAATTTATTTTAGCAACAAAGGATACTGTTTTGATGTTTCGTTACTTGAATATATCAGGTAATGGATTTCTAACGACTGATGAATTTCTTAATGTTTATGACGCCACTGTATTAACATGGGAACCCCAGTATACTAGTGTTCCATGGTATCACATGGCATGGCCACCTTTGCAAATTCTCTGTCAAGGAGCTCATGCAGCCATAAATTGGAAATATTTCGAAAGTGTTGTTTGTAAGTTATTAGACTAATATTTATTTTATTTACATTTTCAAGCTATTAAGTTAATAAAAACAACAATAAAATAATTGCAGACACTGTAATCATTGGTAATGGAATTTCCATGGTTTGTCGGCTACTACAACCGGAACCCGATCGTGAAAAATCTGCTCACTTGTTTGCTGCTTGTTGGGATACATTGCTCTTTGGTGGATGTAAGTATCATCCTTATTTGATTGTTAAATGGAAGAGTATTATTTAGTAAATAAAAATGGTCTTTTAGAATAGTATGTATAAATTTTTTCTAAGAGTACTTATGTTCTTCCTCATTCAGTATTTGTAGCCGAAGCTCTTACGAAAGTTCTGGGCCTTGGCATCCGACGTTACTTGAGTTCTGGCTGGAATCTTTTCGATCTCGGTACATCGATGATGGTACTAGTAGCAGCTTGTGGGCTGACACTTTTTCCAGGAGCTGTCTTCCTCGTGGTTTTCCGACCTCTTCGAATGTTACGACTTTTTAAAATGAAAAAACGGTATCGTGATGTTTTTGGCACATTGGTTATTCTCTCTCCATTGATGTGCTCCACTGCGATTGTTATGTTAGTACTTTACTATTTCTTTGCAATCATTGGAATGGAGCTTTTTGCTGGATATGATATGAGAAACTGCTGCGCGTAAGTTCACGTTTTAATAAGAATGTCCAATTGTAAAACTCTACTGATTGTTAAAAAATATTTAAGCATTTTTATTTAAAATTTATTTTAGGAATACCACTGTCGAAGATTTTTACAAATACTCAGCAAACAGTAGTACAAGTTTAGGATATTATTATCTGAATACATTTGATAATTTGATGGCCAGTGGAATGACATTGTTTGAACTTACCGTTGTAAATAATTGGTTTATATTGATGAATGCTTATTCAGTTACTGTAGGAATGTACACAAGAGCTTATTTCATGATGTTTTATCTAATAACTATGATAGTTTTAACGATTGTAGTATCTAGTTTTTTGGAAGCTTTTCGCTTTAGGATTCAATACAAGAGATCGACTTCAAAAAGAGACGGTAAGTATAAACAAATGCATTGAAAACTTTTAGAGGTTTTTCGGAAAAAACTCATTTGATCATTTTCTATTGTAGAGGAGAAAATGTTACACGAAGAAGTCGAATTGAAATACGATGAATTGCAGTCCGTTGTACAAGACTTCCAACTGATGGAACGAATTCGCGAATTTTTACCGCCCGGTGTAAGTAGTAATGTATAAGTTATTAATTCGCATTAATAGGTCTAGAAAGTCATTAAAAAATTATTCTTTTTCCTTAGACTACGTCAATATTCATTGGATCAAGACCACGTACTCGTGAAGTTTTACAAAGAAGAATGTATATTCACGAAATTTTAGAGTGGCTCTCGGAAGCTAAATCGCAAGAAAGAGCAATTACGCCAAGTACTGCTCATGATTTTGATGAAGACAGTATAGATGATCATATAGCTGAAACAGACAGTGCAATATTGAACGGTGTTACGTTAACACGAACAAGAGGAAGTGCTTCTTACAATTCTGCGTAATTGTTACGTGTACATATAGTAAATAAGAATCAAGTTTTCTGTAATTTGAGAAAATTACTCCAGACAGGAAACGCACCTAGTCAAAAAATTTATAATTTTTAGTAGCACTTGCTTTTTTGCCAACATCACCAAATGTAATTAAACATTAATTGCGTTTCATTTCTATTATTAGAAGCTATTAGAAGCACTGATAATAACATTAAGATTTGTATAATTTTTTCATGCAAAGCAAATCATTACCATATACTCATTTTTGCTTTATAATTTATATAACATTGTCGTATTTTCATAATGAAACAAAGAAAGTTTGCGAAAGGAATGAATAGAAAATTACGAATGAATGTAAATGTACATTCCCTGCATTTATATCATAAACATTTTTAAACTACTCAGTAGTAGTTTTTCAGACAATACTCACTCCGAGATAGTCGTTAAAAAACATCAAAAATAAATTTTTTATATTGAAATCCTTTAAGATATAGAGCGTCCATTTAATGAATCTTCCCTAGCATCGTGAAATTTATAATTTTGTTTGTTTTGATGCGTTGTACGCACGCAATGTATGTGATAGATATTAGATTACATTAAGAATTAGAAAACATTAAAACTAGTATTATGATTGAAAAAAGTATAAGTATAATATCTTGAAAAGATAGTTCATTTAGGAAATCAAAAATTTTATTAAAAAAAGTTGCAAAAGTTACTATGATTGTATTAGTAAAGTCGATTTTAAACATTGAGATCGAATTGTATAGTTTATGAATTTTGAATAAGAAAACAGACCAAGGATATAAATTTATATAAATATTTTTTTATCTATAGGTAGTTGTCTTATAATAGAAGCACCAACATTGATAATTATTGTTTAACCCAAGTTCATAACGAGAATGTGAGAACTTAAAAAAAATTGAAAATATACATATGTTGTCTATAATTTGCAGAACTTTATTAATTAAACCTTAAGAGCCATCTCATGAATCTCTACTCCCGAGCCTCCTAAATTTGTTTCTATCGCTAAAAATCCATTCTCAGTCAGTTCTTTATTAAGACTCTGTACGTTTGCCGCGGACGCGTCTGATGAAATGAGCACATAAGCGAATCCTCCACCACCAGCTCCTGTCAGTTTTGCTGAAAATCCATATTTCTTTGCTGTTGAACAAATTAAATCTAAAGAGGTGTGCGAAAGTTGACAAGTGGATAAAAGCCCTTGATTAGTATCAACAAGAACCTGAGAAAAAAAATTATTAAATCAGAGACGTTCACTATTGTACGCAAGTGATTCATAATTCTTAAAAAATTATTCAAATACTTACCGATAATTCTTTGTACGCCTCCAGTAGTAGGTCATTCGCGTCATCAGGAAGAGCTTGCACCTTTTTAACGGTATCAATCGCTTTCTTAGAAAGTGCATCTATTGCATCAAGAATGTTATGAAAGATCTCTGGGTACTTCGTCGTCAATGTAGCTAGTTTGCCAACTTGCTGCTTGGTGCTTCGGCCTACCTTCGTGTCCACGAGCAGTATCCTCAAGCTTTTTGAGCCCAGCGGAATGAAATTCGGCGCTTCGCCTTTGCGGAACTCTATAACCGAGCCCCAAGTGCAGATCGAGTTGTCTATTCCGGACGGCGTCCCGTGCATTATCCTTTCACAATTAAAAGCGTAACGTGAGATTGTTTCCAGGTCGGCGGAGTTGAATTTAGGAGCGTTGGCGTCTTTTTGAAGCTGCGCCCAGCGCAGAAAGCAGGCTACAAGGGATACCGCGAAGGAGGCCGAGCTGCCAGCGCCAGCGCCGATCGACAGCTCGGTGTTCACCTCTGCTTTGAAAGCTCGCAGCTGAAAGCTTTCTTCCGCCTGGGCTACCTGGACTAGTGCGTAAAAGAAGCATTCGAGGCTGGTCTTCTGGCGCGGATCGTCGCAGCCGAGATCGTCTACGAACAACTGGATGTGCTTGTAGAACTTCTCGTGACCGTCGCTGCTGAGCTTTGGAAAGCTGGAATCGAACAAGACACGTTGAACTTGATCCAAGGCGAGCTTTTTCGATATACCGAGCTTTGGCATCTCCACGCGAAGCTCGGGTTCGTCGAGCGGAAGCTCGCTGAAGTCGAGGCTACTGCGGAGATTGAGACTCGCAGCGACGGCTGTCTTGCCGTAGACGACCGCGTGCTCGCCGAACAGGATCACCTTGCCCGGAGCAGAGATTCTAAAGGAGATCATTGCGGCAAAGCTCGACAGGCTTAGGCAGTTGATCAGGCCTGCTGCTCCTGCTGCTTCTTCCACTGCTCGGGCGTCAAGCTTTTTTGCGAAAAGGCATGAATGGTTTTCAGCTCCTCTTCGAGAATGCTATTGACCAGTCTGGAATTTAAAGGTACTTGCGCTTTTATGATTGTATTGATTGAGTAAAAAATTTAGTTGTCAGATCAATTTAAACAGTGTTAGATTTATGTTTTTATTTTACTAAAGTTTGTTTATTAATTTGTTAAAAATTATATGATTAAATACGCCATTAATAAAATAAAAAATTATGTAGGTAGTTAACGAAGAAATAGAAGACAAATAAAAACTAATATGCACAGAAAATTTAGAAATTTTATAAAGCTGCAGAAAATTTGAGTAACATTCATTTTTAATTTGCCAAGAAAGTTTAAGATAAAAGTAGCCTTTATGGTTATATATAGTTCGAAAGGCAAATGTAACATATTACTAGTTCGGAGTTAAAAGTAAAGCTTTACAATTAGCAATTACCTGTGCCGCTGAAGGAGCGGTTTCCCTTCAAATTTATCCGAGACGATAACAACGGCAAATTTAGCACCGCAACCGTCGGACTGATCCTCCACCTCCTGCAACAGAAAAGCGAAACACCATGCAAGTACAGGGAGAAACTGGTATGAGAAACCGTTGAAGAACATTTACAGTTATGTATTTGAAGCGCGCGGCTCGAGGAACGTATAGGAAGGATGGGAAGTGAGTGGATAAGTAAGCAAGTTTCTCGTTTCGGAAAAAAACAAATTTATTAAATATTTATGCTCCGTTCTGTACAGGGCATTCTTATGCAAATACACAGCTCATGACAAATATGTATATATAAAGATACTTTATTCAGTTCCTTATTATCTATCAACCTTGTCTTTGAATAGCCCATTCACACTTTTGCGCTTATTCTTAAATCTAAGGACTTGAATAGACTTTTTTGGTAAAGAAAACTTACGTCTATGCTTTAAGGACGACATTTACACACATTACTTAATTATTACAATAATTTGGATTTTAAATTATTAATTATATTATAATGACTATAATTATTGTTGCGTTTTTTTTTCACTATTATTTATGATTGTAAATTATTCTTATCAGTGTATTATTTGACTTTAAACTTTCGAGCTGGCACAGATGTTGCATAAAATTGTTTGTAGTTAAAGTAGATCAAAAACATGAAAAAATGTCCACACGAAAATACAGACACAAGCAGTGGATATAAATCTGGATATCTTTTTGGTGCTTTCAAAAATCCACTGCATACTGATAAAATTAAAACACCTAAGAGTGATAGTCCAAATAATATATTAATATATACTCCACTAGATGTCCATACACTAGTGCTCTTCTTGATTTTAAGTTTTTTGGATGATTGTTTTTCTTCTGGTTTCTCTTCTTTATTTTTTACAAGATTACCAATTTTTGACTCAAACCACATCCAAGAAACAGAGACAATAAAAAATATAAGTGAAGCAAAATATGCCATATAAAGTCCATCTTTAATCAGTAATGGAAGCATGCTGAACATAGAAACTATTAAAAACCAAAAACAAGAAAGTGGGTCTTTGTGGAAATGTAATAATACAGGCATACTTACTAAAAGAATGGACTTTTCATGTACTTGAAAAGAAAAAAGGAAAAAAGAAAGGGATGAATTTATAAGAGCCAGTAAAAATTTCTCTCTAGAAGGCCTAAAGAATAAATCTAAACTACTTGGTAGTAGAGAAACTGTGGTTGATACAAGGCATACTTGAGCAAGTTGCAAGTTTGAAAAGTTATTTCTTAATTTATAAAGTACATTAATTGCACACCAAATATTTGCAACTTTATCTTCAAAAATACCTCTTGTCAATGGAAAAAGTCGCAAGACAGTGTCCATAAAAATTTTTCTATCAGTTAAAAATGGTGCCCAGATTAAAGCAAAAGTGATAATTACTGTTAAAGATACACAAATTAAAGAACGTAAACAAGCAAGAAGTGGTTTTCTTTTTCCAGGTGTATTTATACCAAGAATATAAAAAAAGCACGGAAGTGCATGGTACAGTTCCATTTGCTTATAATTTAATGCCAATACAAAAAAAAATGATCCAATGGTCATGGAACCTTGAAAAAGTGCAGACACAGATGCAATAAAAAGACCAAGCGAAACACAGTTATACTGAAAATGCCCATAATCTATCAAAATCAATCCAGGATAAAAAAGTATGGTAGCCAAAACAAAATGACGCTTTTTAAACATAAAAAAGTCCTTCTTCTCCAGCTTTTCTTGATGCTTCTTAACTTTGGAGTCAAGAATGGGTAAAATTGTAAAAGCAAAGTAAACGACCGCAGGTATAAATATCAACAGATCGACGACTAGAACAGACAGTCTCATGAAGTACTTGTGCGCTTGCGATTCGTATCCTCTGGACTGATGCAGCTTGACCGAATCAGGATCGACGACACTGGCTACCCTAGCCAGGAGCAGACTGTGGTAGGCTGTTATAGGAGGATAATCCAGTCCCCAGTACTGCAGGTCATTGTCCGAGGAGTTGGAGTACCATTGCGAGATGGGCAGATTGAGGGTGATCTCCTGCCAGTGCCGCTGGGCCTCGTAGTCGCCGAACATGGGCGGCTTGCCGGCACCGCTGTAAGGATGGTAAGAGATGCACCAGCGCAGTAGGAGAGCCAAGCCGACGATGAGGCCGCTCTGCAGGAGCTCCGAGACGGGCCCGTCCTTCGTAGCTGGCGCATCCTTGACGGAGGACTGTGCAGCCGCAGCAGACGCAGCGCTGTCCTTGCGGGAGCCGCTCTCCCGCTCGCGCATTTTAACCCCCGTTTTTTCGCTCTCTTAGGACAGTTAACGGCTAGTTCGGGGGCTGTAAAAGTGAGGTTATGCGTTGGCGTCTCTGCCGTTTCGCGCTGTCGCAGACGAACTATCTTAAACTTATCGCGTTTATACTTACGAGGTGAAGAGGCTCGAGCTCCTTTTGCAGTTTGTTTCTGATATGCTCTTCCGAGTATGGCATATTTTTGCCACGTAGAGCTGATACTGGCTCCGCGTCTGCAGCACAACACGAGTTCAAGGGGGGCTCGTCGCGCTTTGTGTTGTATATAGCCTTGTAGCTCGTCGCGCGCCGGTTAGATACACCGCCGCATATATATTGTATTACGTGTACGTATATAGGTATTGTATGTATACATTGCAGTCGCGCGGCCGGCGGCTCAGCTCCGCACTCGCAGAAGAGTTCGACTAGTCGATAAGTGGTAGACCAGAGTGAAAGACGGGCACGTTACGACTAGTTATTGTTAAATATCTTGTTTCACACTTGTTTTGGAAAAATGGTAAGTATATTAGTATTTAAGCTGATTTAAGCTAGTATTTATATCTTCACAATAATAGATAAGTTTGATCCTAGTAATATAAAAATAAATTCTATTTAAGTGAACAAAAAATTTTTGAATTAATTCAAAATGGAGTTTTCTGTAGAATTCGAACTGTCGTGTTTCATTGTTTTTACGCCAAACAGTAAACGTAAATCAATAATAAAACGTAACATTTGCAAAGCTTAAGTCAATTTTATATAATAAGCAAATACTTTTTAAGGATTTAAAATAAACATTATATTTAAATTTAAAAAACTCATATTATCCAAAATTACAAATTTTGTGTATTTTATCGAAATTTTAATAAAGTTACAAAGATTACTACTCAAATGCCAAACTTGATGATTTTTGAAACTCAAGCTCGTTCATACTAAGTTTTTTCTCCGTTTGTGCTCCGAAATATTTGTATAGTAAGCGATGATTCTTAGAAATTTATCAGTTATCAACATAGATATAGTATGAATATTTACAAGCAAAGTGTGAAGCACGGTTGGAAAAACTCGATTTCAACGCCCCCGAAATAGAAGTGAAATTGGCTCTATTCTTGCTCTCATAATGTTGTGCATAACAAATAAAAGTAAAAGATATTACATACCATTTTGCTGATTTTAATAAAATTATCGAAACAGCCCAAAATTAAAGATATAAAGAACAAAATAATTATTTAGTTCAGAATTTTGTAATTTTTTAAAGATATTTTTTTTTAATTATTCACCTGTATAAATAGCCCTCTGGATGCATCAAGGCTGCAAGAAGACATCGAAAGGTTACACCAATGGTGATTATTAAATGGCTTTCAATAAATGAGAAAAAATGTATATAATCTCTTTTTTTAAAAGTAATACTCTATTTGAATTTAATTATAAAATTAGCACAACTAATGAGCAAGTAAATTCTATTTCCGACTTAGGTGTGATCTTCGACTCTTCCATGTTCTTTAAGCATCATATTGAATCTGTTATAACAAGGGCCTTAAGATTAATTGGCTTTATAAAACAAACAACCATTGATTTTTAAAACCAGACTACAATTATACATTTGTTTACTTCATCGGTTGCTCTAATAGTCACGTATGCTTCTATTATTTATTAACATTATACACAAATTTCTCTAAATCATCTTGAAGCTTTACAGCATAAGTTACTTTGATATTGTTCGTATAAAAGCTGTGATCCTATGAGTTTTTGATCATGGCTACACTAGTTTATATTCCAAATTTTTTTGTTTATATTTAAGATTATTAATGCCTCCTTTGCTTGCAATGAACTTTCATATCTGTTCCCAACAGATTATTTATGTATTCCCTTTCGTAACCCACAAACACTAGTTGTCAAACCTGATAATTTACCTAATTATATTTCTTACTCTGTCATTTCTAGACTTCAACGAACTTGGAATCAGATGCCACAAGACATGCGTAACATGCGTCATTTCTAGACTTCAACGAACTTGAAATCAGATGCCACAAGACATGCGTAATTGCGGATCCATTGATAGATTAAAGATTTTTTTGCGAGATACAATACTTATAATAATATAGTAAATTGTGATAGCTACCCTCTTATTTAAATGATACTTTAATGTAAAAGAGTACTCATGCCCGTGTAAAATTTAAATAAATAAATAAATTTCTTATTTGCTGGTACAATATAATGATAGATATAAAATTAAAATTTAAGATTATTAAATAAACAAGACAGGTTATATTGAAATATGAGAATATACAGTTTTTACAAATGTATTTATTTCCATAACTTACAAATAGTTTCTATAAACATACGGTATATATACATTGTTATTCCTTAATTTTTTCGGAACAAATTTTGATAGGTAGTAGTTTCGTTATTAAATTTCTATTATTAATATAACATGAATAATATAATATAAGGTGATTCGCAAGTACAAACAATTAGATTAAGGGAATATTCAAGAATAATATTCAAATATAACTGATAAAAAAAAAGAGGAAGGAAAGGTTGAAGAAGGGAGAACGAGGAGTATTAAGCAGCTGCCAGGCCAACGCACTCAAAAGAAGAACAGTATTGTTGATACCAAAAGAATTTTTTTTAGTTAGAAGTTTTATATTTTTATAATTTTATATTAAAATATTTAACGGAAGTTTTGTTAAGTTACTGTTAAGAATGTATTAATAATACTGTTATCTAGTGATAAGTTGTAGATATATAATGTATTTTTCCGTAAGGATAATAAAGCAATATAACTGATTAAAAAACATGTGTAAAAACTATCAGTTTAATTACAATATCCTTAATTTAAATGAAGGATTAAATGGTTGGTTTTTATACATATTTGTCAATATTTAATTCAATCTAATCAACAATAATGTGAATCGATATAATTCTTTAACCAAATAATATAATTAGCGCAACATATAAACTAAAAAAAATAAAACTTTAGGATTAATTATTACGCTACGTATGTATAAAAGCGAAATATTAGCACTTGTTAAAGTTGTGGTTATAAAATATTTTAATACTACCAATATTTTGTCTAATATGCTTTATATAATGAATTACTTAAACTAGAAAAATAATAAAGATTTAAGGCCATGTGAAAAGATGAGGTAAAAATTTATATAGAATATTAAACGGGAACCCAAACCTTATGTCAGCTGAGTAAATCAATTGAAACATTTTTTTCTAAGTTTGTATATTTTACTGGAAGTTAATGTCAAATGAATAATTAATTATTTGTATTGAAATGTTGGTAATTTCGATAAGCTCGTATTTAAATATAGATATATTTTTGCCTATAATTTTTGTAACAAAATCAATGGAACTTCTCTGAAAATGTTTTCGTCAGCTTCTTGTAAAACATACAATCTTTAGAATCAATTTCTCTTAATGTAATCAATGTGTACAACATAATTTTTGATAGAGATATCTACTCGACCCTTTCACATCCTCTTAAAAAGTAAAATTATAAAATTATATGGTATTTTTAAATCATTGGAAAGAACATTGATAAATTTCTGGAGAGTTTATATTTAATTCGTATTTTTAAAAAATATACGTGAAAACTCATCCGTTTTTTAATAAAATAATAATAAAAAAATATATATTTGTTCTTTAAAGGAATGTATTTATCAAACCAGGAACTAAAAAGCATTTTCATGCAGCAGTCATATTGGACTAGAGATGTACATTGGCAGTTTGGTCAGTCATAAAAACTAGAAAGAAAGCTTGAAACAAAATAAAGTTTGTTTTATAATATAAGTATATTAATTTTAATTTTTTTTTAAATTATTTTGTAATGCAGCTGACTAGTTTCACTTAATTAAACATTTTTAATTATTTTACGATTGGTGAAACTAATATATAATTATACCATATATTTATAATTTTAAAAACAATAGATTTTCTTTTGTATTATTCGAAATTTATGTTTAAAATTGCTATGTATCAATTACATAAATGTAATGAATTTAAATTTTCAAAATATATGCACACGATTCAATACATATATATTGAAAAAATGTGTATTTTATTATTGAATATTTATTCCTAATCTAATTGGCTAAAAGGGGCATTATTTGATTTTTTTAAGTTCACAAATCTAACCCTAACAAGAACCTCCGCCCGCGTAGCGGCCGTATAATCTAGTTATACGTAAAATAATGGTTTTGTTATTGTTACATAATTAACCAATCGCCGCCTATAAACATTTTACGCAAAAAATTTACAAAATGTTAACGGGGTCTGAAAATTTTAAATTTTGCAAACGAAAAATCAACTAGTTTGCTTTTGAATAATGATAAAAATTAAATTACAACAAACGACGAGTGAGTTGCCCTCTGTTGTGTAGTTATATATCTATCATTTAACAAAATTTCAAAGTTGTATTTCATACAACTTCAAAAAAAGCTTGAATAATGTAAAAATTATTATTCAAGCTTTTCTTGTCGTAGTATTGTAATATAAACTTAAAATTTTGTAAAATGATAGATAATTACACAACAGAGGGCAACTAACTCGTAGTTTGTTGTAATTTAATTTCTATCGTTTGTTATAAGCAAACTAGTTGCTTTTTCGTCTGCTAAATTTCAACCCGAAATTTGAATTTTTAATTGAGTATCAGACCCCCTTAAGCTTAATATTTCATTTTGCAACATGATATAATTTGTTTTTCATTATAAAACTATAATACCGCCGTGGATAGTAATAAAACTAATATTTATTTCTATAAAAATCTTCTAAAGTTAAAATTTAATTGGAATACACAGTAAAAATGTATGCATATTAACCTTAATATACATCGTAATTTTTGTCTAAAATTTTTCAATCACATACAAAATCTATGAACATTTGTATAAAAAGTTTGTTTAATATGCAAAGGATTTTCAGTGTGTATTATTTCGTCGCTATTTATTTTACATACTTTGATTTTTTTCTTTATTTTTAATTAACATATTAATTAATCTTAATATTTAAACATTAGATTAGATGTTCTCCCTTCATCAGCGCTTTCAGTATAAGAACTACTAATAGATAATGAGGAGAAAGAAGAATTTGAAAAATCTTCTAAAGAGTTATTTTTTTGACGAAGTGATGGATCGCTACTTCCATTATTTTGATCTAAGTCATTGCTTAAAGAATCGACCAGTCTATTTAATAATTTTTCATCTTCAGAATTTTTCCCTTCATCAATACTATTTTTACTAGGGGAAGTCATTGATGAAGAGGATTCTGATGTACTAGAAAGCCTCATTTTGTATTTATTTACAACTTCTAACTTTTTCTCAACACTTATGTAATTTGATCTGAGAATATTTGTTTCACCACAAAAATTACGAGAAACTTGGTTTTTAGAGTCAGTTCTATTATTTGTAATTATATGAACTTTACTTTTATCTGCATGTTCTCTACTTTTATGTATATTGAGCAATTTATACTCATAAGTAAAATTGTTTATTTTGCAAACCGTTATTCCTGGAACAGCTACTTTCTTCTTTACCATAAAGTCATTAATGCATTCATCATTGGAGACATTTATCAAATCTACAAATATAACGTTTGTCTGAAAAAAAAAAAATAGTTTCAGTTTTAAAATATTAGTATAAAAAATGCAATAACAAAGTATTTATTAAATTATTATACTATTTACCTTTTCATCGATTTCATGTATATTTGCAACAAAAGGTCGTTCGAAAACTAGGTTTGTAAATCCTTTGATAATTTCTGATGACCACACTTTTCTGATTGGTTTCACATTATACAAACTACAAGGTATAGCTTGAGCAGGGAGAACCGAAAAACGTTTGTTTAAAAAGTATAATTTATTTGAATCACATATTTCTTCAGTCCCATAATCATAAAAAAGTACCTAAAATATAATTAAAAATTATTAATTAAGTTAATAAATTCTGAATCCCAGATTTTTAAAACTTTTTAGAAACTATACAAATAAAAAATTTTATTTACCATTAATTTGTTTGATTTAATCTCTTTGATTATGCCTCTATGCCATACATCACAGTAAGTAGTGGCAATATGTAATCCTGGTTGAAGTAAAATCTTTGGTATTCTAAAATTGTGCAAGTCTTGTTGTCTATAAAATTCGCTGAAAACCAAATTAATAATATTAATTAACATTCTAAAAAGATATATTATTCTACATATTATTTAAAGTTAGAATTTTTACTTACTCCAAGGAGCTCATCATTTTAGTTAGTTTAGATCCATTTTTACGCAATACTGCCCAAAAAAATGATGGATTGATTACTTCAGAAATAATTATATCTATTTTTTTAGATAAGGAAGTGGCATTTATTTGATCAACAGTATCATCAAGACCCATGAAATCTTTAGGAATTAAAGTTTTTGCAACTTGGGGCGACTGAAAAAAATAAATATATTATTTTAAATAATAAATACATCAATTATTTATTTTATTTTCAATAGAAATTAACTTACCAAATTAGTAGGTATAGCTTCTTGTTCTTTTTCTGCATTCTCAGAAGATTGAGCACATATTGAGTTTAATGTATGAAGATTTTGCAAATACTGTTCATATGTTGTAGCATCTATAACTTTTTGTTTTCTAGTATTTGGTGGTAGTATAATCTTGAATATTTTTGGCAATGCAGCAACAAATTCAATTATGCTATTAAAGCCTAAATCACTGTATTCTAGATCCAATCCATATTCACGCCGATAAACATCTGGCAATTCAAAACACCAAATTCCTTCTGGATGTTTTTTCACTAATTTTCTTAATCGTTCTTTAGTAGTATCTCTAACTAGGTCATCTATTGGTTCTGATTCAGTTAAATTTTCTGTCTGATCATTAATATTATTAAAATTGTCATCATAATTCAAATTTGTAGATGTATCTTTCTTTTGTTTTACTATTTTTTCATCTTTCTTTCTATATTGATTGTTTTTTGATATTCTATCTTTGAAATAAATATAATCATCATCATGTGTTAGTACATGTGTTAATTCATTTAATTGGTTATTCAAATCATGTACAGTGTAAAATGCATGATCACCAATTTGGTTTGTAATTTTTAAAAGAACATCAACTTTATATATACTTTTTCTATTATTTCTGTAAGTAGATGAACTTTTCAATTCTTGTAGTACTCTATTTAACAACCGAGGATCAATGAAATTGTGACGACGGACTGACTTTGACTTTTTAGATTCTGGTTCTTTTTTCTGCCGACGAACCAAGGAGCTGACATGTTGTGATTTTTCTGTATCTATATGGTAGACACACAATCGATCATCTTTGTTATAGCTCAGTTCAAGCACATCTGGCATACTACTTAAAAAGTCTTTTAAACTTGTAAAATTAAATTCTCTAAATGGAATATCTTCATCTTCCATATCTTTGTATGCATTATTCAATTTGGGTAGTGTTATATCGCGAGTGCCCATTGAAATTAACAAAGATCTTATGACCTTCTTCATGTCCTCCAGCTTCTTTAGTTTTGATACATACGTCGTCGCGGGTAACATTTTCGATATTTTTGATTTTCTTTGTATACCACAATCTCGAAAACAGAACTTATTTTACTATTACAAAACTTGCTCTATGAGAAACAATGTTGATGCTATTTTCTATATAAAAAATATAGTTTTTATTATTTTACTATAAACAACATTCCTAACCTTCAAACAAAAACAAACCGGAAAAAATAATCTTAATTCTCGTTTAGTGAAAAAAATCGATCGATTTTTACTTTTTTATCAGCACTGCACTACTTACAAA
The DNA here is from genome assembly GCA_900480035.1 of Eupelmus urozonus. Lineage (NCBI taxonomy): Eukaryota > Metazoa > Arthropoda > Insecta > Hymenoptera > Eupelmidae > Eupelmus > Eupelmus urozonus. The sequence continues at coordinate 32,086 of UELX01000284.1, read as the reverse complement.
TTACGGTCGTCAAAACACGTTCAAGTCTTCATTGATAAATATTTTTTATCGCGATGCTGCGAGTTGCAGCATGCAGCGAGTCTGCTTACACGCGCAGTTCAGCCGCTCAAACTAAAGCACAAGCGGGCAAAACAACACAATGTGATCCCACGAGGTAATGCGAAGCCGGGGAGACGGCCTGTAGATGTGTACACGTGCACAGATGGCAATTGTATATGTGTATGTATTTGAAATGTATTTTCACTCGGCACTTTGTAAAGCGCGAAAATTAAATTAATGTTTGTATGTAGAAAAAAATACAGCTTCTTTTAAAGACAGAATGACAGAATTAGAAGAGTAGATTGAACACTACTTAAGAGATGCGTACTGCAAGAGAGATCAGAACCTTCTGTTTAGTTGGTGAAAGAAAATATTCCTTTAAATACCTACAAGAATACGGGGGGATTAAGAAATTCGGTTTTAGTTATTTTATTGCTTCTGAAGAAATAAAATTTCTAAGTAAAAGGATTTACTGTAACCAGCACGGATTAATCTAATCTAAATGCTAAAGGTAATAAAGATTAATTTCGGCGCTGAAGATCATAAAAAGTCCGACTTAAGGTAATAAACTATATCCACCCACAACGGATTTTCTTGTTTAATACTAAGTTTTTCAATACATAGTTATAATCCCAAACCAATTTACAAAAATTGGAATTATCTTCCTTAATTAAATTACTATAGTTTTGAAAAATAAGACAAATCTTTGATTTTACACAATTTGAATATTAATAACTAAGTTTTATGATATGATTACCGTTTCTTGTTAAAACTTTTTAAAAGTTCTTCGAAATTTAAGAAATAATATATAGTATTAATTTTAATAAATCAAATATTTTTTATAAATAAACTGTAACAATTTTTTAACGAAAATTATTTTATTAAAACTTTCTTGTTCCGAGAACTATGTAATAAGCTTGGATCATATATTAAAGGGCGCGACAGCGCCCTGATTGGCAAGTTTCTATACACTAAAAAATTTCTCAAAGAAAGAAAACTATAGAAAAATCTAGCATTAATGAAAAATTCAACATTATATTTCAAAAATGCGTATACGAGCGTTGATATTTTTTTCGGACGTTTCTAGAGCTCTCGAAAAAAACTGTTTTATCATGAAATAAGTATGGTAGAATCAAGACAAATATTTTTTCAATTTGTATTTTATTTTAACAGAACGCGAACAGTGAGATAAAAACTCGACGTAGGCGTTAAAAATTTTGTTCAATATTACAATTTTTTTTTATATTAATGTGTGCACAACACATACGTATAAGGATTTTCATAGAACAGTATATACTGTTGCATTCAATCATAAAAGATACACAGCTGCATACAAAGAAATATAAGTGACATAAGAAAAAAACAAATGGTTATAGAACAATCTCTCATACACTACACATACATTCTTTCTCTCTTTCATTCTTCCACTTGAACACAATGCTATAAACTATAAATGAAATGACGTGTTTTACAGCACACATGCCTGCTATCTCACTGTGGTTAAATTACACAGTGATATAAGGAATGTGAACTTTGTGAAAAAAATCAATGCACTCATTGATGACTTATAATTATTATAAAAAAAAACAATATCAATTATAACTATTCTTTGTTCAGTTTTCTTCTTCGTGGTCCCTCTGCACTTGTAGATGGTTCCTTCTGCAATAAATTTTTAAAAATACATAGATTAATTGCTTCTAAAAAGAAACAAAGAAAAAATTGATAAAAATTTTACCTTCTTATCCTCTGAAATAACTTCCTCAGCTCCTTCTTCTTCAGATTCTTCGGATTCTTCTATCCTTTCTTCAGGTTTTTCTTCTTCACCTGCATCACTTTCTTTATCTTTTTGAAGTAAAGGATCAGTTTCATCTTCTTGATTTGATTCTTTACTATCCTGTTAAATCATAAAATTTTTATAATTTTATTATTTATGGCTGCATCAGTAAAATTATTACAACAATTTATTAAATACAACTAGCAATATAAGCATGCATTACTACTAGTTACTATTGTACCTGGCTTGTGAAGCAACAGCAATAAATAATCAATATAACAGGTAGGCCTAGCAATAGAATATAAACAGTCCATATCCATGGATGTTCAGCAGTATAATTGACAATTCCTTGCCAAAGACCAGACTACATGAAACACAGTAATTAAAAAAAAAAAGAATTACCTTCAGCTGTTCAAGTTACCACCTATTTAATTTGCTTATTGTATATAATACTAAATACAAAGCTGTACAACTAGCTTTATCCTATCAATTTACAAATTTTACTTTCAATCTTACGGCAAAGCTGAAAGCTTATTTAATTTTACCTAAATAATTCAAAATTTACACAAAAATTTACATTTCATTTCCTTTTTTTACGCGTACCTCTCGCGCTCGTGAGATGAGAAAGCACACGTAAATACTAACAGGAATAGTACAATATACAAAATAGGCAAACCACCATCCTGGTTTGTAATTCATCATTTTCATCATTTTACCCCAAAAAGTTTCCTGATAGAAAGTTTTTTAATTTACACAATTAATTGAAAATAAAAAGGTATTTTGTACTAATATGATTAGAATTCGAGTATGGTATATAAAATCTTTCTATTTAATTTAATATTATAAAATTACCATTAAGAACAGAAACCATAACTGTATAATTTACTATTATAAAATTACTTACCGCTTCTATAGCAATTCGTTGCTTGCGAAGATCAAATGTATCTTCTGCCCATTTTTTTGCCACTGATTCATCATTAGTGACAATAATATTGTCAAAAAGTATGTCTGGAGACATAGACCATAATTCAAAACCAACGGCATACTGTAAAAAATAAACAATTATATTTTTATGTTTAAGAGATATAAGAAATAATTTTCTAAAAACAGTAAAATATTTTTAAAGAAAGATAAACTTACAATAGGAGTCATTTTAAATGGATTATCATCGTTAAAGTAGTCAGGATTGTGTATTAATTTAGGTTTCCATTTTCCTTGATAGTTTGGATTAGGAACTAAAGGTGGAAGCCATTTGCCTTTATACTGGGGATTACTAATAAGTTTTTTTTTATATGGGCCACAACCTGGTGCTTCTTCACATTTAGGATTTGGTATTTCTGGTGGCTCCCATTCTCCATCCATTTCTTCATCCCAGTCTTCAGGTTTCACCGAATCAGGATTCGGAATAGTTGGTGGCTCACTTTCTAGCCATCCTTCAGGCACTTGATCATTTTCATCAACAATTTGTGCCGGTGCATCTTCATCCCAATCATCAGGCTTTGCAGCTGTTGGATCTGGTATTTTTTCTCTTTCATCCCAGTCTTCTGGTCGTTTATCATTAGGATCTTCAATCTCTAGTGGTGGATTTACTGGTGGTGTAAAATCATCGAGCAGTGAACCTTCATTAACAACATTTCCATCAACTTTGATTACAAAAGTATTGTCTGGACGAACAATTAGAGTATACAAATGTGGTTGCTTGTCCTTGAAGAAGTCTTCTATTCTTTCTTTTGGCTTTTTAGCATGTTTCTCTTCGATACTGCCATTGAGAGGATTTTTATGCCTGAAGATGAAATGCAGCTGAAAAATGTTAATCAAAAGATTAATTTTTTATGATAAAAATCTTTGTCATAAAAATATGGTTTAAATTTATGAACACATACCTTGTGATCATTACCACATTTATCAGGTCCAAACATAATGGTATAAGGAGTTTTATCATGGAAATTGCCCAAGTCTTTATGTTGTGGATCAACAGACAGGAGCTTCAAATAAGCTCCACCACATTCTTGTCCCTCTTGGAAAATAACTTCGTATTGCACAATCAATGGTTTATCGTCAAAATTAAATGGTTTGCTTAGTAATGTAGATATAGCGGCATGTCGAGCTTTACTCTTGAGTACCAGACCAAGATTGCCATCTTCTACATTTCTCTTTGGCTCTTCCACAACCCAAAGTCCTATTAAAGAAGATATGAATAATTAAAAATGAAGCTAATAAAAAATTTCATTTTATAATTATTTTTATAGAATAAACTTATAACGAACAAAGTTTATAAGAATTAATACAGCAATACTTGTTTCAAGTCTGAAATGTAAAAAGGTTTCATTCCTTATATAATATTCATGCATATTAAGCTCATAATTAATACATAGTGATGAAACTCTATGGAATGCTGTATTAAAAACTGGTAAAATTTTTTATCAACAAAGCATTGGAGCATGAAGCTTAAACAAGTGAAATAACAATTTATAAAAACAGTGAAAAAGAAAGCGCATAAAAGTTGAATGAAAAGCAGTGAAAACATTCTAGAGACAGTTCTAGAAGTGAGCCATTGTAAAGGCGTATTAATCAACACACAGAGCCGAGGGAGAGAGCGGCTGAGCGTGCAGTCGGCTCTACGAGCAATTAAAATCGATCCCCTTACCGTCGTACTTGGCGATGTCCTCGTCGATGTCCTCCTTCTTGGCCTGGCTCTTGATCCACACCTTGTCAAATCTATCCGGATCGTCGAAATTCTCGGCAAGCAGAGCCGGACCCGCGGGCTCCGGGCTCTTGTAGCTGGCCGCCTTGACCTCGACGTCGGCTACGTCGTCCTCGACGACGACCTCGTCGAGCGGCTCGCTGGGCTCGCCGCCGGCGGCGTTGGCCGTCGCCGCGACGAGGAGGAGGAGGAAGAGGAGCAGGCCAGAGGCCCGGCAGCAAGCCATTTGGGAGGAAAAGTGTGTGCGTGCAGGGGCCGGGCTTGAGGCGTGGAAAATGTGAGTGCGAGAGGAGCGGACGCGTGTATAGAGCCGCGCGCGCGGAACGAAGCCTTATGTTGTATGTGCACACGTCCCCCGAATTCTCGGAGTTGGCTGCCCCCCTCGCGCACAAAGCCAATGAACTCCCCCGACGTGTCTAGTTCCCCACAGCAGAGCAGCAGCGCGCGCGCACGCTTCTATCTCTCTCTCTCTCTCACTCGCCGCTTCTCTCTGATTCTGATATCCTCCTGTGTTATATGCGGGAGAGCGAAAAATTCGTGGCTTTGACAGGCAGCTCTCTCACCCCCTCCGCTCTCTTCTCTCTCTCCGCGTTGGCTTAGTGTCTGACTAGCCGAGTTTCCACGTAGGTACTTGAAAGCGCGCACACACGCACTGCGTTATATTGCCTCTCTCTCTTTCTCCCGCACTCGCGCGGCTATACGTGTCCGTGCGCGCGGCACACTAACTCTGGCTCTTTCTCTCCTCGAAAGCTCCTAAATTCGATTAGTTTATTATATTTAATTCAGTCGGTCAGTGCTCAGAGAGAGAGATAGCAAGTCCGTAACCTCGACGCGAGCGCACGGGGGGCGAGCGGCCCGGACGAGAGGAGAGAGAAAAAAAGAAAAACGCTTCTCGGTACACGTGACGGGCGTTTTCTATCTTTCTTCTCTCTTATTTGGGGACTTGCGCTCAGAGTAGACTTTCTTATCGCGTTTCCAGGGGCGACGGCGACGTGGTTCTCTCTCTCTCGGCCCCGGCTGGCGCTTCCTTCCTCTCCTCGCTCGACGCGAGGATTAGCGGATTGCGTCTATACACACACATATATATGTATACACACAAGCCGATTCTTATCGGCGATCTCACGGGATATGTATATATGCGCTATGTAGAGGGGTTTAGTATAGGTAGTGCGCGACGTGGCCACTCGGCGCGCTCTGGACGCGAGTAAATCGGCGAATCAACGTCCGACACACGGACGACGCTGCGACGATGCTCTGCTGCTGCAGCGCTCCGATCTAGCAGACGCCGCGCGATGCATGCGCTCATGCGGGCCCGCATATGTAGCGAGGACGCAGCTGGCAGTCTGGCACAGCTGTGCTGTTGCCAGCGAAATTTTGAATTATTTAGAATTGAGAAAATGTATATGCTGTTGTTGAGTAATTTCTGTTCTTTGGAAACTCGCTGCCATTGAAACATTATGGATTCAGCTTGGGTGGGATCGATTATATATAGTTACTCGAGAGCCGATGGGGAAAGAGGGTAATGAGAAATGAAAAATGACGATCGCGATCTACGAAGTTTTAGCGATGTATTTGTAGAAATAAATAGATTTATGGCTTGTTATGTATTTATGATTGTAGGTAGAAATTTTGAATGAGTTAAAGTTTTTGTAAAAAATTATAAGCTCCTTACAAGTTTAAAATTTATTAAAATTGTCAAGTATTTTTATAGAAAAATACTTGTGGTTTTACTTCAATAAGTATATTAAAATATTCATTCAAAGTTCATAAACTTTAAATTTAAATCAATAAAACAATTAGCACGCATTTAATATCTTTTATATAATAAGCTTAGTTTTCTGTAAGACGAATCGTGCAGACGCATATAAAAGATAATTATTATCGACTGTCATTTTTTTGTCCCCCAAGGTACAATAAAATTATTTCAAAATTATTAATAAAGTATTATGAGCTCTATATAGTAATGCATGATTCTTTTATCTTTTAATAAATATGATTAAATGAAAAATTAATAATTTACCGTCAAAATAATTGACGAATGTTTTCGAACCAAAAAAAAAATGTTGTAGTATATTTATGTACCAATGTAGACGCACCGATTACAGAAATAACGAAAAAATCAATATTTTGACTCAAATGATAAGAGAGCAACTCTTGGGGGAAAATATATACATGTGTACCTAGCCTTGGAGGCGCTATACCGCCAATCGCACGATCGCACCTCTTGATGCGCAGACAGGCGCGCAGTTTCCAGTGGTATAGCTTCGTTGAGTGACTTACAGATGGCACTTACTCTTAGTTTATTAAAATTATTAAAATTGAAACTATTTTCTCCGATATTAGATGTTTTATAGATTAACGTTATAGTCTTTAATAATAATTTGTATTTTAGAATCTTAGTTTTTCCTCTTACTTAGATAAAGCATCAATCTTTTAAGTAATAGTGCAAAACCATCCAATTTTTATACGTTCTAAATCTCCGAAATGTTAGAAAAAAAAAGAAAAGACTCGTTTTTCAAAAAGCTGCTTACTCCACCTGTTATAAAACAACGATCCCATTATAGGTTTCCTGTGACTTGATTCTTCTCTGTCGTCGATCACGTCTTTGGCTGAACTATGGATTCCCCAAGTTTTTTTTGCCATACTAAATTTGTAAAGCTTGTTAACAAGCTTTAAACGGTACCATTCCAACAACTTGAAAACTTTTTTTTTAGAATAATAAATTATTCTTAATACATGTGAGAATAAATCACTAGATGCAAAAAAAAATATCAGTAAAAAATGCGCTTTTACAGATTGGAATAGAGGAAGGATCTGTCGCATCCAGAAAAGAGGCTAAACCTCTGACGTACTTGCTCATTGCCTTTCATGAGCAGTCGACGGGGCTACTATGGTCATTTCGAGATTCTATCCAATTTTTCTCGGCCAAGTAATGAGAGAAAGAGAAGGCTATAAATAAAGATAAGTCGAGAAAACGATACATTGCGGATGAAACGTATATAACACTTGGGATTTCTCCGCCAAGGGCTGTAAAGTGATAGGGCTTATCTGCGCTGAGGGATCGCTTTATTCATATTTATTTGTCTTATTGAAGCTCATTTTCTCGTCTTAAAGTAATCATTTGATAAAGTGAAAGTAAAAGACAGTATTCTATGTGGAAAGTCGAATTTATTCAACCTTTCAACGAGTCTGAGTTTATTTTATATTGTTATAAAAAGTTAAATTGCTTGCCTATATATTCTCACTAGCACTCTGGACTTATCCGATATCCACCTCCGACTCCCGAAATCCTCCCCGAGGATCACGGTTGCAGCAGAGGAGCATCCGGAAACACCCACAGAGACATCGTTTTCTTACTTGAACGACATCAAGCAAGTGGCGACGGTAAGGATTGGCACAAAGGCCCTGCTAGACAACGATCCAACGATCCAACGATCGTTGTCGTAACTTATCGCGGAAAATGCAAAATTACACCACGTTGTCTGCTCAAAAATTCATGAGGGATAAGTAAAAAGTAAAAACTATTGTAAATAGTTTTAAAATCAAGGAATTTTTCATTAAAATTATGTGTTATTGAAAATGCAAAGATCTTAATAAACATTAATATACGTGTTTATCAATTTATCTTGTAAAACTAAATACTAATCTATTAAGATTTACGCGTTTGTAAAGTCAATCGATGTTTTCGTCATAGGAATGTCTGTTCAGAAATGTTCAGATCGAGAATATCTTGAGCTAAATGAGAATTGTTGGAGGTTGATTTATAGCTCGCATGAATTTCATTATGGAGTTTTATGATGAACTCGAGATAGCGTAGGTGTTCGCTATAATATGTTTAACATTTTATTACGTAACATCTATCAAGAATCTTTTTGTTTTTCCCGATTTCAAAACGACTGAAATTGATTCTTGAAAATTAAAGATTTTTAAATCTAGAAACAAATATCGAAAATATAAATAATAAGAAAATACAATGAGCTTATGACTATTAACTATTTTTATGTAATTCAAATATTTCAGATTAAATTAAAATTTTACCCTTCTTAAATCTGAGATTGAATTAGAGTAGAATGATTTTGTTATTCATTTTGGTCAACTTGGCCATTTTTTATTTGGCTCAAATGAGCTCTTAATATATCTAAAAATATTAATAGATTTGAAGAGTGTATAGAAGAACAACTTATTGTAAAAGTGTAATAAAAATATTTTTATTCATTTATTTTTTTTTTAATTTTTAATTACCTTCTATTTATTGTTTCTGTAAGATGCTGAAACTATATAAAGCAAGTCACAATTGTCGGAAACGGTTTCTGATTTAAGAACATTTTTGTAAGTAAAAATTTATTAAAAATATTGAACTATTTAGGTCAAATAAAATAATTTTTGGATTTGTAGGACTTGTAAAAGAAGAAAAGCAATTTATAATTATTTTTGAGTTAAATACATGGAGAACACTCCCTTGAATAATAAATGATCACTTTTCAGTATACGATACCTAAAATGCGGATTATTAAATATTTTATGTTAATCCATAAATTTCAAAGAATCGAATAGTTTTCTAGGGGGGCATCCTTACCTTTCGCGCGTGACCCTAAATCGCCTTCTGTTTACTTCTCCTCTATGTTCTCCGGACGCCTGGCGATAGAAGATGACTGAAGAAGCCTTTAATAAAGAGAGCCGAGGCATATCGTCGAAAGCGTCAGCTCTCATATTGAGAATTCTTTAGCTGCCGCGAATTCCTCGGCCACCGGGCGCGAATTGTTAAGCTCCCGGCCAATGGTTCATCGATAGGCTCGCCTAAAGCTCGCGCAAGACTCGACTTAACAATTTCTCGACCCCGTTTCGAAAGTTCCTATACACGACTCTACTGTGCTAATGAGGCCAGGTGTATATATTCACTAATTGTAACCAGCGGTTTTTCTCGCCGGCATACAAATTCGTTCTCACCCGTCTTAACAGTCTTAAGCTGCAATTTTCCAATTTTAATAGCCGACGCGCGTCTATGTTCTTACCACTCTGGAATTCCCTGGGGAAGAATTTTTTCATAAGAAGCTTCGGAGAAGATATATTTTTCAAGGCCGCAAAGCCAGAGAAATGAGAGTTATTCAGCCTCGAGCTCGTACGACTTGACCATTGACGAGTGCTCTGCGGGGGTGGCTCCACTAGAGGCAGCCCCCGCGCGTGCGGGAGCATGCGCATTATCTCTCTCTCTCTCTCTCTCTTTCTCTGTCCCTCGTGAGCTGGAGGCGCGCGAAAGCGCGCGCGTTTCTCGGCTCGAGCTTTTTAGAAGGCGGCTGGGCAGTCGGTCGGTCCTTTCGATATCGCGGAGCTGCCCGCGAGGAACATGAGCAGGTTAAGCCGGCTGCAGTCGGGATCGTCAGCTGGAGCTTGCGCGGCCAGGTGAGAGGAGCTTGCAAGCTGTTGCGGATAGGAGACCCGCGCGCGCGCGCGAGTTTAGAGGCGGTGTTTATTAAAGTTTTGGTGAGTTTGATTTTTATTACTTTTATATGAGTGAGTAGTTGATGATTTGATAATTAGTGGTGAGTATTGTTTGCAAGTGTAAAAGTTTTTCGATTTCTTCACTGAATTTTATTCAAATTTATTTGTTTTTTTCCCCCACTGTTCTTTATATAGAACTAATCGGTATAAAAACTCATCATCTCACTGTAAATTCTTATTCCCATATACGCTATCTTCTCTGTACGATTTCAAAAGTAAACTTTACATAAAATACGTAAAAGCAATCCGAGGCTGTAATAATAAGATGGCAAAATTTGACTTTGAAGTTTCGATCTCGCGCTCATGTGGGCAACGCGCCTGCTCTTCCGTGTCTCTAAACGTTTTGACGGGCCGTGCCCAGGCCACAAACGCTATCGGCGTTCTGTTGTAGCTTCCCTCATTTCCATGTGTCACGTTCACGCACGGCCAGCGAACCTTTGCTGCTCGCTCACCGATGAACTTGAATTTCTGCCCGGCTGTAACGCGGAGTTGGAAATTGCCTACTTATCGTTCCACACGTGCTATCATTTAAATTTTTTTCGATAGAAGCTTTTGTTTGTGGAGTACGGGAGTATTTTGTAATATGATAAATAGATTATATAGTTGCGTTAATAACTTTCAAATTCAATTGTTTATTTTACTTTGATAGTCTCTTTTCTTTTTTGTGATAAGTAATCCTTTAGCCAGAATCATTATTGAACATAGTTATAAGCAGCAGTTAAGATAGTATAAATCTAAAAATAACGTAAGCATCAATAATACAGGACCTGATAATAACTATGAGCGATAAGGCTCAAGTAAGTTAGATCGCTATACCTAGATAGTTAAAAAAGAAATTCATACTAAGCTAATAACTTGCTTTAATTGGCTAGAAATTTAACTTAGTAATTACCCAAAAGAATTGCATTCAACCGTGCTATAGCAAAGCTTTCAAAGCGCGCAACAAGGCAATTGTTGCCGACAATGTTAAAATATTAACACTAGTGTAAAATTCGAACCTGAATGCTATTAGGTTTTCTCATGAGAAAATTATACTTCGATGCATATACCAGTCTCTATCTGACGAGTAACGCAGTTTCCTCGTTTTAGGGCTCGGATGTGCGAGCAATCAAGAAGCATATTCCAGACGACGAAATTAAATTTACTGTCGGAAGATTCTCGCTGCTGTCGCGACAAACTAATAAGCGGGAATGTCGCGCGAACGTGCCGGAGAAAATAAAAAGAAAAAATGTCAATGCCGGTGTAAGCGTAATTTTTTCTGTGTTAAAATTAAAATACGCGTTGCTTGATAATAAAAAAAAAATTAAATTTCTATACGTATAAGCTCTAAAATAAGCGCGAAAAAGGCGCATAGACATTGTCGAGCTGCGCGTATTAGTTCTAGGTTCATTGACAATGTGATAGTGTTGTCGCTGCGTAGACACGGTTAGATTCAAAGTTAACGCGAAGTCTGATTAAGCTATTCAGGTATCGACGTCAGCTAGTCTATGTACTTGCCCGCCTCTATAATTGCCCTCTTAATGGACTCAAAACTCTCAGCTGAAATTCGATTAAGAGTTGGAGCGCGCGTTTGCTTGCGCGCAGTCAAGAGTGATAGCTTTTAACGTGGCTCTCATATATATAGCTATACGTGTAGTGTCGATATTAACACTTTTGTCGAGTGTTTCCTCCTGGTTATTTTTTTAATTTATTTTTTTTTTCATAACTTTCACTAGAATTCGAAAAATAATCACTTTTAACGATATTTTAAAATGTCTATTGCGCTTTATAACTAACAGATGTCAATCGCAATTTTTTAATTAATCCTTACTTTAATTAAAAATGCAAGAAAAGCTGAATAAAGTTATAAAAGGGCAAGAATAAATTGTGAATTGTTCAGTAATGGCTTTGTGGGTGTGCAAGGGAATAAAATCATTTAAGAATAAATGCACACGCAGTTCATGGAAAAATTGAGAGAAAAATCCATGGTAGAGGAGAAAGAGCAAAATAGAAAAAATGAGAGCGGCGCAATATAAAGATAAGAAAGGAGAGAAATGCTGAGACCCTCGTTTTTATCTCTCTTCCAAGTACTTAGCTTTTTTTTGTGTTTCACCATCCTCTTTTGCGATTTGAATAATATTCTGAGTCAATAATTGCAATTAACTTTTACACTTCAATCAATTATTTTTCTATTTCGATCGTTGATTATTTAAATTTTTTGTTAAAATGAGTAAATAAAGAAATTATTGGGATATTCTTTTTAATAGACGAAAAGGCGATAATCGTAAAAGATGAGTCTATGGACGAGTTGGTTGCAGCGTTGTCGCGAATCGCGAAAACTTCTTCTAGTCATTGTCGCCATAGCTTTGTTACTGGACAACATGCTACTTACAACCGTTGGTAAGCTAACTGTATTGCTTATATTTTATTTATTATTTGAAACTCTTCTCTATAATCACTTTAATATTATTAAAAAATCTTGATTAAATATTATGAATCAATGCATTGCAATTGGTAAACGTTGTGTAAACAATAATAGTCAGAATATATATTCCATTATTTATGCTCTTCCGACATTTTTGAGAAAAAACGGTGCAATACAGACTATGTAGAGCAATTATTTCGCAATGAAAAAGGGCGCGAAGAACCAGACAAAATAGGTCCAGAGACGAAGTGCGTTGAAAGCCATAAGAGCGCCTGGCTGGATGTGTAAAAGAGAAAACCAGAAAAGGCACTAATTCTTTCGCGATTGAGTTGCGAAAGGTAGCACAATCATGATCGCTCTATCTTGTCGGGTTAAATTTTTCAATACTACCTAATCAACGTGCAATCTAACGTTGTTTTTAAAAGATTTTTAAATTAAAAGACGTGGCATGGGTTTATCCTTTATAATCGATCCGCCAATCTCGTTAAAATATCATTCATTTATGGAGTTGATATTCTTTTTTTCACCTGATGCTTTCACATTCTTGGGAAGCTGATATACCTAGATAAATATATAAAAAAGTATTTGCGATAAAATCAATTGTAGCAAAGACTGTAGTTTACCAATTGCACACCATCATTTTACTTTTCGAAGCGTCTTTAATTTTTTTATATTTGAAATATTTTTATACGTTCCAGTTCCTATTGTCCCAAAGTTTCTTTTCGACATTAGACATCCAAACTCAACCATGGATGAGTTTCTCCAGGAAGTCAATTCACATATTACAACGAGCACAACGACAATAGCACCAATAATCCCAAACTGCCCTTGTGCTCAAAACACCTCCAATAATGCGACTCAAGAGTTCATTCCATCGACTGTGACTACTTCCGTCGGTTTGTATAAAATGCGTGATATCTTCTTTAATATAGCTTTAAGCTTTAAGCATTAATTTCTTATTTTTATATTTCAAAGAAACTACGACGATCAATCAAACGGCTTTTGAAATATTTGAGAAAAAGCGGAGACACGATGGACTTACAAATGAAACGACATCTGTTAACGTGTTGTTTGCCTCCAAAGCTTTTATTCAACTACTTGCTAATCCTGTAGTAGGACCTTTAACTCACAAGTACATATTTTTAATACAATTTTTAAATATAAACATTTTATTAATCATAAGGCATTCTTAATAAAAGTTAATAATATATCTGGGTTGTATGGTAAATCAATATAAATTGATAAAAAAGCACTGATACTTAAAATTTACAATTTTAGCATTAAATCTTAAATATTTTACTTTTCACCGTACCGCCCAAATATCTTAAATATTATATATTAGAATATTTAATATTATGGGTATTCAATTTTTAGGATCGGATACAGCATCCCAATGTTTGCTGGCTTCATAATAATGTTCTTTTCTTCGATCATTTTTGCTTTTGGTCGAAGTTACGGAGTTTTATTTTTGGCCCGTGCTCTTCAAGGGATTGGATCTTCCTGTTCAAGTGTTTCTGGTATAACGTTGCTATTTGTAAATAATGAAATGTCTAAATGTATGTTATATGTTAATAAAAATGAATTATTAAAAAAATTTTAAATTGTTAGGTATGGGAATGTTGGCAGAGCGTTATCCCGACGATAAAGAACGCGGTAATGCAATAGGAGTAGCTCTTGGAGGACTTGCTCTTGGTGTACTCATTGGACCACCATTTGGTGGTTTCATGTATGAATTTGTAGGAAAATCAGCACCTTTTCTAATACTGGCAGTATTAGCTCTTGCTGATGGATGTAAGTTAGTACATTTCGATAGGTGGAAACTGTATAATTTATATCACAAAAGTTTAAATAAATGAGTTGCTGAAATATAATAATAAAATGCAAAAAATTAATATCATGCGATTTTTTTGCTCATTTTTTAGTGCTGCAATTACTTATGCTTCAGCCATCACTTGTTTATACAGAAGCCGAGCCACCGTCGTTAAAATCGTTGATTACTGATCCCTATATATTACTTGCGGCGGGTAAATTTTTTTCATTATCATCAAAAATATTAACAACAATAATCTATAGACTAATAAATAATTTATTATAAATCATAAAGGTTCAATTACTTTTGCGAATATGGGCATTGCAATGCTGGAGCCATGTCTACCACTTTGGATGATAGATACAATGCATGCTACTGAATGGGAACAAGGGGCATCGTTCCTACCCGCTAGTATAAGTTATCTCATTGGTACGAATTTATTTGGACCTCTGGGTCATAAAATGGGAAGGTACGGCTTCCTTTATTATAAATTATAAATTTAATTTTTATCAAATAATTATTTTAATGACAGTAATTTAATTAGAAATAAACCTATACTTTTTCTTATAGATGGTTGGCCGCACTTTTAGGCCTTGTGATCATTGGACTATGTTTAATGTGTGTAAGTTGTACAGTTCACTATTACAAAAAATATAACTATTTCTATTTTCTATGAAATGGTAATTGAGGTATCGCTTTTTAGATACCTATGGCGACGAAGATCAACCATCTAATTATACCAAATGCAGGATTAGGATTTGCAATTGGGATGGTGGATAGTTCAATGATGCCCGAGCTGGGCTATCTTGTTGATATAAGACATACTGCAGTATATGGAAGTGTATACGCGATTGGCGATGCAGCAGTATGTCTTGGTTATGCAATCGGTGAGATTTTTATAAGATAAAAATATACTACATTTTGTTTGAGTAAATTAAATTATAAGAGCAATTATATTTTTCTTAAAATGTGGTAAGTATTATAATATTTTATTTAAAACATTTTTTAGGTCCTTTGTTAAGTGGAAGTTTAATGAATGCCATTGGTTTTAAATGGATGCTTTTTGGAATTGCCTTTTTAAGTTTCCTTTATGCACCACTTTTATACTTTTTAAAGGCTCCGCCCACAAAAGAAGAGAATAAGGTACTATTTACACACTATTTTAAAAATAATAATATACACAAATAATTGTTTCATATTCATTCTTTTTTACAGTCACTGATTATTAGTGAAAAGTCTACAGTGCGTTACGTGGCTTACGAAAATGAAGAGGAAAATTAATAAATATCTGATAACTGTTTGAGACTATGTAAATACATAATGTTGAATGATTCCTTCCAAGACATTTTTGATGAAATATCAATTAATATTACATTGTTACCTATAAAGCGGACTTCACTAACTGACATTTAAGTGCTTAAAATTTTTGCTTAGTTATTTATCTATTTTTTTTATGGAAGTTTATAATGTTTTGATTAAAATTTTAATATTGTCAAAAGTTTTAATTAGCTATAGAAAATAGATTTCTTGGTTGTTTAATTTTATAATTTAGTTTTATTTATGAAAATAGATCTCTAATTATATAATTTTTGATTGCATGTTATGTACACAAATATCTTTATAATGTTTGTAAATAAATCAGTTTTTAAACAAAAATTAGTTTGCTTTTATTTTGTCCATTGTCATAATAGAAAAATATAAGTAATAATAAATGTTTTCCTTTAAAATTTTTAAAATCCTACTTTCGCAGAAATAAATATTAGAAAATCAAAAATATAAGGTATAAAAAGTAAAAACTATATTAATTGTATACCAGCAATAAATAAAATGTAATATTTTATTGTATTACATTTATAAGATAATACAAATTAATAAAGTATTAAAAATATTTTTGGTAATTTAATTGCTTAAAAATAAAAGATTACTCAATAATGCAGAACAGAAATTAAAGAATTTCTATAAGTATATTTTTAACGTCTTACTAGTGTTAATCTGCTCGCATCTAGATTGCGAATCATTACTTCAGATATTAATAATCCAGACTAATCATCTCTTTATTAGTATTACAAAATAAAACTATTGACATACGAGTTTTATTTAATTTTTGTGTTGTTTGTTGTTATAAATGAAGTTGATTATTGTAATAATTAATAAATAAACTATTAACTATAAAACAAATATTAAAATAAATAGAATAATTTATAGTTTCTATTTTTAATTTACCAATAGAATATAAATCATTTATTCAAATTATAAAAATTGAATGCAACTTTTAGCAAAATAATATATGAGACGTGTCCCAGTACTGTATGCCATGTAGCAACCCAGCGTTTTATTCAATGGACACAAGTGTCAAATATGGGCGATATAAGCTTAACTGACCTAAATTATGAATTTACTTAAATCTTCAAAACTTGGTCAAAATTTTCAGTAGTATTTGAAAACTTATTTTAAAAATTAGAAAGAAAGCTTTTGGTCTTTATACAAGTTGAAGCTTTATAATGTACAAATTTATAACCATTCGAAGATCAAGCAAATTTTTTCCATTAAAATCAATGTTAATATTTATAAAAATTATTAAAAACCTTACTTTTCACCCTCCAAAAGTCTCAAGGGTTAAAATCAATTCATACGATTACACCTGATGAAACCTGGACACATATCTGTTGAAATTTTGACCTGGATGAAACACCTAGAAATGTATCTGCTGATATTTCGACCCGAAGAATTATTTTACAAATTTTCATTGAAATTTGTGACCCGAAGGTTAGATACTCTCATTGTTAATCAAGATATATAGTAGAGAATTATTTGAAAGGCCATTTTAAAATGCAAAAAGTAAGCTCTGATAAAAGTAAAAGGTTTCATTATATAAAAAATTACAAACAATCGAAAATTAAATTAAATAATATACTTGTTAAAAGTTAACATTAATTTTAATAAAAAATTTAATACAAAATACAAATAACTCTCAACTTCATATTTTGACCAGCCTGGGTCTGTTACTATTACGTAAGTTTTATTTAGCACTCTAAGATCCATTCGCTAGAACATGTGTCTCTTATTTTAGTCAAATAAAGAATCATATTGCAAAATTTCATTGCAATTTCATGCTCGATGTTGGGGGGTTGTACTTCTTGTTAGTTATACAACTTTTTTTCAGGGAGTTTTAATCAATTACGAAATATGAAATATTTTAATTGTGCATGAAATTAAGAATGAACGGAGGAAAGGATAAATCTATCCAGTTTCCGAGTACTTTAGTTATAACTTACACGTTTTACTAGTTTTCAGCAAAAGAACAGAGTAAACCTTAAAGTTGTGATCATGATTACATTGATATTTAGTGTCATAAGAAAAAAGCTAAGCACTAGCTTTTAATTATTTTTATTTGATTTCGTGTGTATTATTATTAAAACGTCAATTTCTCGAAAATGTAAAACATGGATTTAAGCAGTTATGTTAGGAAGCGACAAGACTGTACAAAAACAAATATTTTATAACAACTTTTAAAAATAGTTACTTGTAATTATCGTTTACGCATTAATTGTATTTACTGCGCAATGTTTGATAGTAGCATCATATGAAATTATTAATTGTGCGCTTACTGTATTTTATTTGTATTATTTTAATATTATACTGTATAATAAAGCTATCTATATATCAAATTTAGTTGATTTTATTCTACATCTTTTTCTTTATTTACATTTAAGAAGATTTCAAATTGAAAATTCCTTATTCTTCTCTCTTTTGACATTTAATTTTAATTTAACGTGTTATATTTGTAGTTAACTACTGAAATCAGGATAATTATTATAGAAGCTTTTTTATATTTTTCGTAAACCTATAATTTATTTTGTAGACATATAAAACCGTGACTTATGAGACAAAGTTAAATCTTCAGAAAGGGCGAAGGGGCGGTTATAAACCCTCGACGAAACGACGAAAGAAAAGGTTTTTCCTGTAATTCTTGGATTATGCTGGATGTCTGACGTTTTCCTCTTTTCCTGGTATAATTCATTTTTTGCAGTCCGGTAAAGTAGACAATTTAACGCTTTATTGATGGTGCCAAATGAAAATTAAATTTAAACAAATAAAATTTCCCCATAGTATCGAACATTCTATGTTCTATTTTATCATAATTCTGAGAAAAACGAGATTTTAAAACTTAAATATAACTGGATTAACTTTAATTATCAGAGATAATTGAAAAATTGAGTGAAGAGACTGCAGGCTTGCAATTTGAAAAATATGATTAAAATTTTGATTGCACCGATCCTTTACCCTCGAAGGATGCACGGCGCCCCGCTTGGAGGTATTAGCCGAAAGGAAAGAAGCCACGTTCACCAAGAAGTTGCTTACTCGACTCGTTAAAACGGTAATCCAGCGCAGTGTCTTGTATTGGCCTAGCTATCGACAATCACGTCTTAGACATAGACTCTTCCTCAATTTTTTTATATCAATTTTTTATGATGAAAAAGTATATACCAAAGGTGTACATGTAGGCACCTTATTCTTACGTGCTTCTATCAGAAAATTATAAATTTCTATATAAAAAATGCATGCCAAGTGTACGATATCTAATAAAAATAAAAAGCCGCAAAGTATCAGGAAGGCGTTAATCCAATCAAACGCGCAGCGATGCAGAGCGAGGCGAATCATCGACGTTCCGATCAAAAGCTCACTTGCCGAGGGTCAGCGT
This sequence comes from Eupelmus urozonus, assembly GCA_900480035.1. NCBI lineage: Eukaryota > Metazoa > Arthropoda > Insecta > Hymenoptera > Eupelmidae > Eupelmus > Eupelmus urozonus. The sequence continues at coordinate 13,154 of UELX01000284.1, read as the reverse complement.
CGGCGACAAACGATAAAATTAAGCAAAAGATATGTTAAACACGCTCAATGGCTCGGGTAATTTATCGCAGTGCCAGATGTAAGGAATAAACAGGAGAGCAGCGCGCGCGGGGGTGGACAGCTTGCGCGTAAGTATTACGACGTGGGGGGGAAAGCTGGGAGCGTACTCGCTCATTGCCTTTCATGAGCAGCTCGCTCGCTGCAGAGAGACGAGCGATGGTCATTTCGAGATTCCATCCAATTCTTCTTGCGGCAGCGAGCAAGAGCGCTGAGAGCGCTATAAATAAAGATAAGTCAAGGAGGAGCGATGCGAGCCGGCTGCTAGATTTTTCTTTTGAAAAATAGTACCTTTCCGGCTGGGAGAGGCCAGATTTGGATTTGTTTAATTGAACATGATTATCTTGTTTTAGTGGCTTGCATGTGCGTTCGGAAAAATTTACTGCGTAAAGTGTACTATGGAGTTTCTAGGAAAAAATATTGTTGTAGAGACACTAGTTCTAGTGAGATTTCAAATTTTATTTACATTAAAAGAATATCACTAAGTTAATTTTGCCACTTTAAGTAGTTAGTATTTTCTAGTCAAATAAAAAACAAATTTTTAGAAGAAGAATATTTGTTTATTTTTGATTAATTTATTACATTTTCTGCGTAATAAAATTCAGTTTTCTTGATTCTTTTAAAGCCGATTTTTTATACTTTTATAGAGTACGATTAATAAGTACTGGTGTTCTATTTAAAAAAAAAAAATTTAGTAATGAATTCTATAGTAACTTTCTAGTAATTACTATAACAATTTGTTTTATTTTTTTGTAGTATTTTTTTTTTTTTTTTTTTGTTAAAAAAAGACGTATGAATTCTACATTGAATTTATTATATTATCCTTTTCTTCTAGTTAAATATTCTATTCTTGCAATTTCGTATAGCTGTGAAAAATATTTCGTGCACTTGTTCAAATAATCTCTGAATTCTATTAATATTCACCCCAGTTAATTGTAATGTAATTTATGGGATTTACGACGTGTTCTGAAACTACAGTGCTTTTGTCGATATAAGTCTTTTGTTGAGGAAATGTGTTTGGAAATTTTAGATCGCAAATATTTCAACCTGAATAGGAATTGTTGGAGGTTGATTTATAGCTTGCATGAATATCATTATGGCATTTTACGATGAAAAGCGTCCATCGTCAGTGTTCGCTTTATTATATTCGACTTTCATTAGACGCGTCGGTCAAGGTTTTGTTTTTTCAATATTGACTTTTTTAAGAATTCTAATAAGTACTATTTAATAAAATAATGTATGTTCGCGAAAAATATTTGTATTTATTTCACTGAAGTCAAAGACTTTTTCACTTGCAAAAGCTTAAATAATAAAGTAAGAAAATGCTAAGATTGTAGGATTTCAAACGTACTATTTTTAGTATTACGTAAGTGTAGCGCGTAGGCGAGTAGAGTATAATCCTCACGAGGGTGAAAATTAAATTTTTTCAGACCTTCACACACTTTTATTTCAACCTATTTTCTTCAATTGTTTTTATGTGCGATGAACTTTCAACCTTTTTCTCAAGCTAAAATCATTCATGAGAAAGCTTTGTCTTACCGTAGCACATCTATTACTACTTACCACGTCTAAATAATCATTGTTCCCTTTCCCCAACATCATCTCCGTCACAGTAAACACAGTTTTAAGGGACCCATGACAAGTAACTTATTCAAAATCCCGCTCGTTAAACTCGATTATTCAAACTTGCGCAATCACAGGCCACAGTAGAAAACGATTCCACAAGATCGAAAAGCGCATTCCCGCTAACGAGCCTATAGCAAACGTGAGCATCGAACAGCCCTGAAAAATTGAAAAGCCCACGCGTATCGGCCGACTCGTCACTTAGCTTCTCGCTCTCTCCTTTGATTAACGAGCCGCAATTATGTGCGCGCGATGCTGGCTCTAAGGGGGACGGGGGCGCAGCGAAGCCGAGAGAAGGGTGCGGTGATAGCTGGCAAGTAGGAAGGTCTGTCGCGGACAGGCTTCATATTGGGGAGGAGGAATGCTGAGTTAAGGAGAGAGAGAGAGAGGGTACAATGAAGAAAGCTCGAGTCGATTCTTGGCCTCCCCTAGCTTCTCGTATAGTTGTATATATGTACGTGTGTGCGCGCACCTAGAGCTAGGGGTTGTATATAGGTGTTTATTCCGAGTCGATCTGCGAACAAGCTGAGGCACTCTCGAGTTAATGAAATCCATCGCGGCTGCACGCGGCTCGATATTCCGCGGAGTCGTTTCTACGGCGTCTTTGGAGCCGTCTGCGCCGAGATGGGCTCTGCGAAATCGGCCAATTGATGAAATTTCAGATGTCTCGCGGGGGATTTGATTTGGAAATCGTTTTGTTTTATTGCATTTGTTTATTTGGTATTGTTAGCAGGTTTGAAATTGATAGGCTATATTTTTCGCAATGGTGAAATGAGCTTTACGAAGAGATTCAGTAGAAGATGGCTGGATTCGGTCAGCCGCCTCTGATTCCTCCTCTATTTTCTTCTATGCTTTTCTGTCAGTAATGTATGTTTGTTAAAATAGATAAATTATATAGAATGCAGGTTTTTAACGTAGATTTTGTAATGTAGGAGTAATCGAGAAGATATCCAGCGCAGCGGCCAAAGTATATAGACACATTCGTATGCCAGGTCGCAGAAAATCAACAAGTGACTCAACCCACTTTGGCCTCTCCTCCTCCGGCTCCGCAGTTTCCCTCAGCGAGCACTCTACAGGTGGCATACGTGTGCTCGGCAAACGCTCCTCTAGCCGTAGAAAATTTCACCTGCAAAAAGCTCTCCTAGCCCTGCACACTCTTATATAAATAATTGTAGAAAAATTACATCATACTAAACATGAAAACGGTATACAGCATAGTTGACACCTATTTTTCCAACTAATTTTTAATATTTGATACGAGCCTATATACAGGATGAAAAAAAGCATAACGCGATAGGTCAGAAAAATATTCGCCCGCGGTGAGCTTGCAGCGGGATCGAGCTCTTTAGTACGCCGCGCACGACATAATAATCGGATTGTTTTATAGTGCCCCCGTTGGAGTCGCGCTTGCGAGGGCTGCTTGAAAGCGCCTCCTACTTACTTACTACTTTCTTTCTCTACTCGGCCGCTTTCTAGGGAGGACTGAGAAAAAGAGAAAAGAATAAAGCTCCGGTAAGCACACGAAATCTCAATTACTTTTGGGTAGTAAAAAATTACTTCCCGGAGAGAGGGAGAGAGAAAGGAGGGATTGTTTTTATTTTTCACGCAGCCGTGCGAGGAATGCAGGACGAGGGATGTGGGAATTGTCGTAAAGTCCGTTTCTTCTGTGATGGCTGATTATTAATTGAATTGTTCGTCACTATAGGAGTATAATATGACGTGTGGTTTCACATTGTCTCTGACCTTATTACTATTTATAGAGTTTAACGAGTCTCGTATACCAAAGCCGGCTTTAGGCCGACATCTTAATTACTCCGAGATATACGAATTCATAAACTTTGATCGAAATTGCATACCTCTCTGCAGGCATCGAAAGAATGGGAGAAAATCGAGACTCGCGTATATCTATACCGCTGCCTCGAGAGCGAATAATAGCTATACTGACTGCGGTTTCCGCAGAATCCCCATGACGACAGAGAGAGGGAGAGAGAGAGAGAGAGAGGTGAGCTTTCTCTGAGAGTCGGCCGACTGAGAAAGAAGGAACCTAGGACGCAAAGATGGCGGCTCAATTTCCCCAAGAGAGAACGCGGGGGAAGAACGAGAGGCACGTGATAGAAGGCGGCTTTAATAAAGAGCCCGAGGTGGTACATCCCGCGGCTGCTGCTGCCGCCTGACGCTCTCATATCGAGAATTCCTGGCCTGCCAAGGATTCCTAAGGCGGCCACGCCAGGCGCACATTACCGCGTTCCCGGCTGATGCTTCATTGATAGAGAGAGAGAGAGAAGCTGCCTCTCACGTCCGAATCATTTTAAACACCTCGCCGAATTGCCGCCCTCCTTTCTTGAGCGCCGGCTTTGTGGCCTCTTTTTTATATGGTTTTGGAGGTTTCTTTGGTTTGGTGGTGGGGATTAATATTGGATGCGTTTGTAATGGGTTTAATAGCGCTGATTTTTTTCTTTGGTCGTTTTACGAGGAAAAAGGTTTTGCGCGGCAAGAATTTTTTTCATTAAAATTGATTGCTATTGATTGAAAAGCTATATGAGTGGAGGGATGGTTCGGAAAATTTTAGCAGCCTTTATTGAATTTATAACAAATTTTATCAGCTCGAATATTCTCTGGTGCAAAAAGCTTTACTCGAATACCGAAAATCGCGAAATAAAAGTCTCTAATTATTAGGGCTTATACGGTCGCATTATTTTAAAGAAGTTGAGAAGATTATGTCTTTTTTTGCAAGAATCGGTACGTAGAAGGAGTCCCGATAAGGAATCCAAGATAACTCTTATTTTCGATACCGTTTCTTAACTCACCCCCGTTATTATCAGAGTGAGCTTGACTCTGATGGACTAAAGTCAGGTACCTTTGATTTCAATAGGTGTGTTCTAACGGAATGATTATTTCCTATATGTATTTACTTGTTGAGCTTAATTGTCTCGCAAGTATGTACCATTCCAGATAAGATGCATATATGGTCCGTTCACTAGTTAAGACAAGAGAGGGTCTACGAATTTCATGAGCTATTCAGTTGGTTCTATAGTTTTGGATGAAAGCCAAATGATTAGAACCGTAATAGAAGAATTTTCTTTTGCTAAAATATAATCAAAACTACTCAGTCTCAGATTTCAACCCAGGCTACACAAGTTCGAGCAAGAAGAAAGAATAGCTCATCGTTATCAATTAAAAAGCTGAGTTGAGCGAGAAATAACGAGCATTCTCTGACAGGTCCGAAAAAAAAAGAAATAGAACGAACGGAAAAAAATAAAACATTTGGTAAAAAGTCCAGCAACTTCCTTGATAACAATACCTATCCCAACCCAAAAAACCTTAGAGTCCAACCTCACCCAAGCCTCACAAATTCAATTGCTAAAACTAAAAGCCTCAAAAGCAGCACCGCCACGAGTTGCTTCCAGCATCCCCCAAAATATACATATACCCCACACAGCGAAAGCTCCGGTTCTCCGTTCGGGCGGGCTTTAGGCTAGAGCATGCGCGCTCCAGCGTGGCGCTTGCGAGCTTGCGGCGCGCGAAAGCTCGCTGTGCCGCGCGTCTCGGTTGACAGAGGCAGGGCCGCACGAGAGAAGCATATCGGCTCTGGCGGCAGCCAGCCAGACAGGCGCAGTCGGGCGCTCGGTCCGGGTGGGCGGCGGGATCATGAGAGCAGCAGCAGCAGCAGCCAGCCGCACTGGCGGTCGCGCCGAGCAGCAGCACAGCGCGGGCAGCACTTGCCGAGGACGAGCGAGCGACCCGTAGGAGCCGAGCAGCGCGCCGAGAGAGAGAGAGCCGGAGAGCGGAGAGAGCCGCGCGCGGATTAGAGGGAAGGTTGAAGGGAGCCGAGCGCGGCCGTCGTCTCGTGCCAGCCTCTGCAAGCTTTACTGTGAGTTGTATTTTTTTTTATTTTTCTTTTTTGTTTAATTAATTTTTGGGTTGTTTATGCGAGCTTTTTTATAGTGGGTATGGATTTTTTTCTGATATTTTATTAACAAGCTTATTTTGTTTTCCGGTAACGAGCGCGCTTTTTTAGACTGCGATCTAATTAGAGTCTTAAAAGCGTTACTGTAGTTTTTTATATCGTTACGAAACTCGATTCTTGTCGCGGTTAAATTAATTTACCAAACAAAACTGCTCTCTTCCAACAAAATGTATCAACAAAAAAGCTCCGAATAAATGAGAAACACATTAACGAAGCTCTGAAAATCACTCCCCCGCAGTTTTCCCAATTCAAACTCTCCCCGCCTCTCCCAAACTTCCTTGCGATCGGCCCTCCCGACAACGTCAAAACTCATCCCACACGCGAACCAACCCAGCGCTACAATGCATCCTCAATTAAACACTAGGAATCCAACCGGACGGCCGCTTTGTTCTGTACATCTCGGCTCCTTTGGCGGGCTGTCGGCGCCACCTTCGCCCCGTAAAGAGATATCCGTTTGTCTCGCGCGCTCATTTCCATGTGTCAGGTCCAGCGAGTTTGTCGCTGCGGAGCTTTGAGCGGCCGCGAGCCGATGAGTGCTCCAGTGGGACGGCGGGACAACGAGATAGCCGCGCTCGGAAATTGCCTTATCTTTCCGCATCTGCGCCCCTATTCCGTTTGGCCACGATGAGCGTTTGGATTTGACGAGGGCCGAGGATGGTTTCTTCTCTTTTATATGTGGGATCGAGATTCTTGAGGAGAAGCTGGAGGTGGTGAGGTTTTTTGATCGTTTAGGTAATGATGATGGATATTTTTATGTTAAATATGTAGATAAAGTGGAATTGACTAATAAAAGAAACTTTGCAAAATTTTGGCAAAGTAAATTAAAGTAGGTTAACCTTAAGTAGATAAAGTCCGAGATCGGTAAGCCCAGTCAGAACGTAATCCTTCATTCACCGATCGCACTCCAACTCAATTAAACGCTAAATTATCCTACGCACCCAAGCAAGTAAAAAAATCTCTCAACTTCAAAACATTCAGCAATATTCCGCTGATAAAAAAAGCCGAGTAACTCCGCAATTTGCGATATCAGTATCCGTAACCGGGCCAACAATCAATCCAGCAAGCATGCAATCTCAGCGCCAAAAATAAAAGCCGGAAGCTCTCGCGACGCCCTCCCAGCCGCGGCTCATTACAACGTTCGTTAACAGCTCAGAGAGCCAGCGCGTAACTTTCGCCTCGCCAGCGCGCTGGACAAAGGAGCCTCGCTGCAGGATTTCGAAACAAGCGCCGGCCGTCCCCTAGCACAGTTGGCAGCGTTAACTCGGCCCAGACTGGGAGCCGGGTTTAATAGAGTGATCGGTAACCGAGTTATAAAGTAATCTGCATAAGCTCGTCTCTCTCTCTCTCTCAGGCTCGCACTTTGCCGCTCGGAGCGGTAATTGCCGAGGGTAACGGAATTACCGCAGGAGGAGCGGGATCGCAAGCGTTACTGAGACGTCTACGCGGAGCTTGGAGGGTTTGGTTCCTTGTGTGTTTCTACTGGGAAGAGCTTTTTTTTCTTGGGGAGTTGTTGGTTTTTTTGGTGGTGAGGGATTGGTGAGACTGAAAGGTCGGTGCGAGGTTGGTTGACTTCTTTTTTAAATAAGGATTGGCAATTAATTTATTGCTCGTAAAATTGAGAGATGCCTGAGATTGATTTTTTTCTTGAAACTTTGTAATGAAACTGATGTAACTTGAATTTTGTTAGCAAATATATCTTTATGAAAAGATTCTATTTGAGTCCTATTGAAAATAAAAAATTGAAACCATATCGATGACATTTCCCTTACAACCCTCAACTCGTGCACAGCAGACATGTAAATCTAATAACCCCACGCATAATCCCAATATAAAGGGAGCAATCATCGAACAATCTCCACAGTATAAATCCCGAGCAACTCTATAAAACGAATAAATCTCAATATTTACCGAAAACCAGAGCAGCTCGTCAAAGCAACGCACCTACAGATAAGCAAATCAGGCGAAAGAAAAGCTGGCATATCGCATGCACCGATCCACTTTCTCCCCGTTTCGAAGCTACCAGCAATCAAGGAGCACATTCGAGACGTCGAAATTGAATTTACCTCCTTTGGAAAGACGCGCCTCCTAGCTCCGTTCTTCGCCAGACGAAATAATAAAGCCGGGGGTCGGCAAGTGGCCTGATGAAAAAGAAAGAGGGCCGAAAAACCGATCGCTTCCTCTTTTTTAAATTCGCTCGCGCGCGATCGAAAGGTATAACTTCGTTGTCGGCGGCTGTAATGCCAATTTCCATCGGCAAGCGTGAATATAACGGCTGCGCGCTCGTCTCGATTGAAACAAACTGGCCTGCGCGTCTGGACTTTTATTCGAGGCGGCGACGGTAGCCTTTAGGATTCGGTTTAGAGGAGCGCGCGCGCGCGCGATGCAGAGTCGTAAACAACGATTTCGCCGGAGGCGAGGCGCCTTTCGTCAGTTTAAAACGGGGATTTCGTCGGTTGGGGATTCCGGATGGATTTTCGATTTATTGCTTTGCGCTTTTTTATGTGGGGGATGGGTGCGAGCTTGTTTTTAGAGCGTTAAATGTGTGAAGGTGGTAATTGAATAGATCACAATTTTGGATTTTTTAAGGCTATATTTTTTTATGTTTTATTAATCGGTAATAGTTTTAACCTATATTTAATGATTTTTTTTTCAACAAAAATTTATATTTCGGTGTAAAATGCACAAAGATAAAAGACTTTAAAACATTTTCATGTTGTACATATGCAGAGACACAATGTTTCTCGACGTATAAATCAAGATTTGTTCTGCATACACGCTAAATGCTCTGATAACGAACGTCTAAATATACTTATTATTGTTAGAATAGTGGTTCACCTGTTATCAGTTTTATCTAGGGATTTCAAGAAACTTTGTTTTCACAACTACATTATTCTTGCGTCAATTTTACGAGACTTGCAATCAATTTTATCAGCAACAGACAAAATACCAGCCTCAAATTCACGCGCAACGATAAGAACCTCTAAAAAATAGTCCGTTCTTTAATAAGTACGGCAGCAAAGGGCTATCCTAATCATCGCACTCCCATAACTGATTTAAAAACGTCGAAAACGACTGGCAGCCATCCCTCGCACACAGACACGCAGCCAGACACACGGCCAGTCTCGGGCGCGTCGGCTTTTGGCAGGAGCGCGCGCTGTATCATCAAAGTGCCAATCTAGCTCGCTCGCGACTCGAGCGAGCGTTTTCTACGCTGACTTAACGCAATTTTCGTCCCCCGGTAATTCGCTTAGCGCCGTAATATCGCGCTCGCGCGCGACACAAAGTGATGCTCGGCCAGAGAGTGCCGGCATTGCGATACTCGCGCCCTATCCGGCCTTTGCGCCGACTCGGCCCGCGCACGAGAGCTTTTCTCTCTCTACTCGCGCGCTGAACGGACAGCGACACGGCCAGGTAGACCCAATTAGCCGAGGTGCCGCTGCTACTACTCTGTTTTTGCCCTTTTTCTCTCTCTCTCGATATATTTATATAAAATAATGTGGAGGAGGAAAAAGGAGCTTTCAGTGATTGCCCGCGGGGGTAATTGAAAAAAAGGAATTAGTCCGAGCCCTATTGGATTGATGGAGCGCGAAGGTATAATTAAGCGCTGATTGACCGCGGCGAATCGATTAAGCGAAGGCTCGGTGAATTCCGCAGGCGAAGCCGGCCGCGGGAGCTTGAGATAAGCTGCCGAGCTTGCGCTTGTTATATAGATAGCTATACCGGACTCGCGCTCGCTCTTTCCGCGCGCGGACCAGCCTACTTGTTGAAACCCGAAGCAACAGTTTGCTCTTCAAGCTTTCTCTCTCTCTCTTAAGCGCGCGCTCGCGAGTGGCTGTACCACAGTGGTATATAGATTTATGCGGAATTGCGTATGAGTTTCTTATCTATACTGGCAATGAGATGAGATTTTTTGTGTTAGTATTCTGAAATTGGAATTTGATTGTTTTTCGAATCGTCTGCGTTGTGTCTAGCTTCAGTCGGAAATGCGATAATTGCGCATGATTCTTTAAAACAGCGCGAATAAAAAACAATCACTCGATCTTGATCAAGTTAACTCGTCAAATTCATCAAGACGAAAGCAGCCGCTTGAAAAGTCGTTGGAGAAAAGACGCTTCTAAACCATAATTAAACTCGAATGAAAAGTAAACGAGGCGCGCCCGGTCCTCCCAGTGTACCCAGCTAATTGAAGATATTATTGCCCCCTGCAAGAGACAGGATACGAATCGAAGTTAACGCAAGATCTGATTAAGCTATTCAGACACACTGGCTCTATCCGGCCGCGTCTAATTGGCCCTTAACGAACTCGAAACTCTCGAAAGCTCAGCTTCGATCTGGAGCTTGCGCGCAAGCTCGGCCCCCAGGAAGAAGATGAAGAGCGACTTGTAACGCAAGCTTGTCTCGCTATAATGCCCTGGCATTGACGTTTTCCTAGCTTGCGTTAATTCGATTTCTATACTCGCCGAAGTGAGAGACTCTAGTTTAGAGAGGCGGCCGCGCTGCAATCCCGGGATCACTTGTTGAGCTTGCAGCTAGGGATTAATCGTTATTTACTCTATATTCGATAGCATATTGTGTATTTTGGATGAATATGCTGTGCCCTTTAAAAATTATGATTGCACTTGAACATTATAACGACGATTTTGTTTAAAAAAAAATTTCGGAAAATCAGGCAGCCTCCCCGTCATCGCGAACGAGCTCATTTCCAGGGTGGTGAAAATAAAAAATCTCGGCCGCAATAAAAACGCGCAAAAAGCAAACAAAACAAAGCCCGCACGTCGCGACGAGTGGCTCGCGCTGCGACGAGAGGTTGCGAGCTTGCGCGACGGGGCTAGTTTTGCGATTGACGCGCGAGACAAGCGGCTTGATGAAGTGATCTCTCAGCGCGGATATTCGTCGATTCATCCGCCGTCTCATTAGCGCCGAGTGCCTCGGACGTGTGTGCGCCTATGTAAATGAGTGCGCCGAGTGTACGTGCACTTATGCGCGCGTGTACCGAGCGACAAAGCCGAGTTACCGGGGGCTAATAGAAAAATCTTGTAGTTCAGGGAGCTCGTTGTAAAATATAGGCGAGGCTGGAGTGATCTGAACGATGCTGCTTTGGGTTCTTTTGGTACTTTAGTTGCAGGGTGAATTTGAGAATTTCATTGTTGGCTTCGCTTCGCGGCAGTTTTATTATATTAATTCAGAAAATTTTGAAGACGTAAAAAAAAGCTTTAAAATGTTAGGTAGTGCAAGTCTAATGCCAATTTTCACTTAGCCGGATAATCGAGCTTTTGTACTTGATAAATCGAGAAAATCACCGAGCTGCACTTCAACAAATTATACAAGTAATAAAAGACCGCCATCGTAAAACAAAGCGGCAGATAAAAAAAAGCGAAAAAGAAGCAAAGCCGAACAATAGCCCAGTCGGTCGCGAGAAAAATACGGCGGACTGCGTTCAGCAAAAAGCTCGTCGCCACATTGATTTGTCGTCTTTAACGGCTTTCCAAGGAGGGATTCGCGCTTGCAGGTACAGCCCGTCGGCAAACAAACCGGCCGCGGCTTGGTCATTCTTTCTGTAATTACTGCCTGTAAAGCTGGGGAGTTAAAAGAGAGAGAGGAAAAAAAAAGCGAGGCGAGGAAAAAAGAAAGAGAGAGAGGAGTGTAGCACAGATTGAACGACTTGCGAGGCGCGAGCGGCTGAAAGCCAGGGCATCGGGGAGGTTTATAAGTGGCACGAGAGAATAGAACCTTTCAAGGAATAATGCACACACGCAGGCCGGCCCTGCGCCGACGGGAAAGAGAGATTGAGAAAGAGACAGATCGAGGGGGGGTAAAATAGAAAAAGCGCGCCTGAGCTGCGCCGGAAAGATAGGGAGGGAGAGAGAGAGGAGAGAAAACTCTTAGGAAATGCTGATTGCCTTCCTCTTTCTCGCTTGCCTAAGTACTTCACTTTTTTCCTTTCCCCTATATACTTGCGGCGAGGATAATTTTCTTGCGCCAACCGCCGTAACGCTCCTCTTTCTGCCTCTGATAATTATGAATAATCAAATTCTACATCGAATCTTCTCGTTAATTCGTTCGATAAAGTGTTGACCTATTTACATCGCGAATATAATGATAGGCGATATATTGGTCTATGATAATTTTCGCAGTGGTTATAAAGTATATAGTTCTAATCAGTGCTTCGGCTCTCGAAGGCCTCCTTTCGAGTGAAGCATTCAGAAAGCCAGCTGAGACTCTTCATTATCATCAATCATTGATACGTCAGAGGGATATTCCGGGCCGTGTAGTATAGCTGCGCATCAGAGATACGGCTTATCATTGCTCTGACATCTAAATGTGTAAATTAAAGAAATTTACTTTGCCGGAATTGAGTTACTTAGATATGGCAGCCAGGGTCGTTTTTATTCTAATAAATACGTAACTTCTTATTATTTTGTAATTTATCCATGTATTCTACTTTTTATTTAGACACTTGTACAATACAAAAGAAATTTATAATCTTATATAACTCGTGCAATTATGAAAGACGCGGGCGGCGAGAGGGGGAGAGAAAAGAGCCGAGGAAAAAAAGAAAAAGGGTCAAGCTGGGCGCGAATAAAGTGATGAATTAAAAGCGTCGCGTAATAGAGTTTTTACAAAGAAGCAGCTCCTGCAAAAAGGCCGCGCGCAGGCCGACATTGGGAATGAGCTGCTTTTCAGCGCGTTAAGAGCTCGTAATTGATACGGCTAATTGCATTGCTCCTCGAGAATTGAAATCGTTTAAAGTCGAAAAGTTGGGCGCTAAACTTTCATCCATGCTCGAAAAGCTCTTGACAACGACACTAGACAATAAATTTTCTACGTGTATTTTGCGCGCGAAATACAAATGTTTTCTATCGACCTCAAGGACTGGCGAGGTCTCTTTTATAGCTCCAAGTGGTGGAATCGCAAAAAGTGCCGGAAACGCCCAATTCGCGCGGAAAATTGCGGAGAGAAGTGCATCTGAATTTCAGCTGAAAATGGCGCAAAGTCTTGAGCTTCAAAAATGAATGTGCCGTAATGATGTTACGGGCCTTTTGCTGTTATTATTCAAAAATAGAAATCTCTTTTATCTAAAGAATTATGCAAAAGAAAAGACAGATAATTTAAATATTCAATTTATTTACACACAATAGTTATTAACGCGGACGAATTAAAAAAATCCTTAAAATAAATATTTCGAAAAATTAAATTGTACTTAAACTAATTAATTTATGTTTTTTTTTTATTTTGCAAAATAAGTATGGCGTCTTATTTTACGTACGTCATTACGGAACCTTTTAGAGAGAAATAAAATCACTGTCTCTTTGCTTTGTGTAAAATTATGAAACTTATAAATAATATAAAGATACATTTTAAATATTATTATGAATTTATTGAATTTTATCGTTTCCAGAACCCATTATTTTTTGTCAGTATTCAATGTTGAAAACATATGTCATTGTTTTCAACAACTTGACAAGATTTTATTTTAAAATTTAAAATCTAATGGTAAAATGATTTAT
>UELX01000283.1:0-93118 GCA_900480035.1 Eupelmus urozonus | reverse complement strand
TTTTGCGCTCGTTGGAAAAAATACGATGTGTAACGTGGGAAGAAAGGCTTTTTCAGACTCGGGTAAGGTGTTTTCAGTACTCGTCTACGCCTCGCTAGAAAAAGCGTACTTTCTCCCCTTATTGCACAATGTACTATTATCCAAGGTATTGAGAAAAAGATTCCTTTTTCGCGAGGGTGTATTAAAAAATCGTATATTGTACTCAAGTAGTAAAACAGGCTATGTGCCACACATGCATGCTGTGCAACTCACACGCGTGAAGCCCGCATATCCTGCTTTATTCCATCGATGTATATATATAATATACTATTATGCTCTTAGCTGAGTATTAACCTATCACTTTATACTCCCACAAGGTCTTGATAAATTTGTATTCGATTCTCGTGATTTGAAATGATATATTCTTAAAAGTATAAAGTTAAAGTATAATGCTACATATGCCACTTATCGTCTATTGTCGATAACAGTCTTGAAGCTAATTATTTTCTTTAGACACAATATAAAAAAAAAACTATATCATTTCACATATATAAGCATCGAAAAATTCACTTTCCGCACACTTTGTAATTCGTGAATTTATAAAAATGATGTCCTCTCTTAAATTTAAGGAATAAACTAAATGCCAAGTAAATTCTTATGAAGAAGTAAACTTTACTAAGGAGTATAGAGAGTGTGCAAAATAAGCCTGACTTTTCACAAGTGATCGCACAGAACTCGAGACCTGCGCACCTATACTCTCGTCACTCGTACGTAGTAATGTTGCTCATAAAAAAAAGTTTATTTTAGGCACAAATCGCATAACATATTATTTTCTCAGACGCCATTAGCCCTCAGAAATTGTTTTAAGTTTTTATCTTACTTTTAAGAATATTGCTGTACTGCTACATTAATGTTATAGTAAGTAGTGACAGCAGTGCCCTACTAATCCGTTTTTCTTTAATTTAATTATTTATTATATTATAAAAGCTTATGACAAATTTTCGCCACCTATACGGAAAGTATTCAAGAATATTTTTAAAAAAGTTTCATGAAATTAAATTAACAAAATATAGCTACGTTTCGTTGGATTAACTCAAAAGTGCAGCGGTTGTGTGAAACAACTTTCAAATTTGTCCGACAAAATATGGCTTTTTATCGCTTATTTATTTCATGAAACTTTTTTAAACATATTCTTGAATACTTTCTACATAGGTGGCGAAACTTTGATGTGTTTTAAAAATATGATAAATAATTAAAATTAACGAAAAACAGATTAGTTGTAAGAGGGCGCATAATCGCGGTGAGGAACACTCTTAAGGCCAAGTGAAAGGGTGAGGTATAGAAACCTGAACAGAATATTAAACGGGAATCCAAAAATTATGTTGTAAACATTATAATAGATCAATTGGGAAAAATGTTTTTCTAAAATAACTGTATGTTTTATACAAGAAGCGTACGACAGAGTACTTTTTCAGAAAAGTTCTATTGACTTTGTTAAAAAAAATTATAGACAGAGAAAAATATTAATATTGAAAATTGACAAAGTCAGTGGAATTGCTTAAAAAACGAACTCTGCTGGCATCTTGAGAAATAAAATCTTTAGAAAAACATTTTTTCCAACTGATCTAGTTCATGTTTACGTCGTAATTTTTTGATTCCCATTTAATACTTTGTATAGATTTCTACTTTATTCTTTTACTTGGTCTTAAACTTAAAGAGTTCTAACTTTTAAACGAGTTAAGCTTTGAAAAGAAGACTCAATCGCCTCGAACTATTTTATTTCGGACGCCATAAAATATGTAAAGTTTCCTATATTTCCGAGTAAAATTTTTGTTAAAGTTTTAAGATTTATAATAAATCTAATGCGTTCATTGGCCCCATAACAGTAATAGTTAGGACGCTCAGCTCATAAAATGATAGGGAGAATCATAAACCTTTTCAAAAATGTAGAAAAGGTTTCGAACCGTGAAGCCAAAAAGCATTTATTGTAGGAATTAGGCGGTCTTATGTTTCCAAGTTTTTGTTGAAATTATTGATTTTAGAATGGATGTAATGGGTTCATTGGCTTTTTAATAGTTATATGTACATTATAGCGCTTAGCTCTTAAAATAATAATAAATACGCAATTGTTTAAGTATAAAGAAAATTAGTATATGTGTTACTCTTTATACAACGAAAATATGTATAGCTTACAGTTAGCAATAGCCAAGGGTATAGACCGAGGGCTCTTTTGACCATTTTATTGCACCCCCTTCAAGGAGGATAAAAGAAGGCCCGGAGCGGCCCTCCAATCTTCAGTCCGAGTGCGACACCGATCAACAACTTTATATACGTAGTATTTTTACCGAAATATACAGATCTTCTGTATGCATGTATTTTATAAATAAATACACATAAAGTCAAAGTAAAAAATACGCATACTATTTTATACGGCTACGACATCCTTTTAAACGGGTGACAAATAAAGGAATATAGTTCGCGGCGATCAACAGTTTTCTTTTCTTATATACCATTCTTATACGAATAATAAAGTCATTCTAGTATATATATCATGAGTTAAAGTTTTCTAATACTGCAAAAATTAGATGAAAGCTCGTTTTTCTAGTTTAACTTTCTATCTTAGAAGAGATATGTTCAATATTCCTAAGCAAGTTTATTTAACTTTAAAAGTGGTATCTTTTCAATATTTTCTAAAACTGAATCTAAAACTATATGTACAATGCGAGTTTTCGAATCAGTAAAGTCTAATATTCTTTATATTTTGACATCTAAAAGCATATACGAAAGTTTAAGCCGAATCCGTGATCTAAAACCCTCACATTCACCTATTTTAAAAAGAAAAATGGTATTCTTTTATCGTAAATGCATCATAACGAAAAGAAGCTGAATATGTAATTTCAAGATCGCATTTTATGGTTTTCTTCAACGAAATAGCAAAGACTTGTATTATTTAGAAGGTGGAATTAAAGCAAAGTATTAAATTTTGCTCTGCGCGCATTATTTTACACATTATGCTTAGAATGAGAACGCATTTGTTTGAAATCCGATTGTATACTGATTGATTTCGTAGCGCAAACATTTCGATTACTGCTTTACATCAACTTAGAGAGGCTAGTAAGGTTTTTAACTAAGTTTTTAACAAGATTCGATGTGAGAATACGCGCAGTTTCCATGATCAAACAACAAGATCAGCATCAAGCTGTACGACGTTGACTAAAGTTGTCGAGCTGATGCAACTACGGCAAATGGTTACTGCAGCAATGGTTCTTATTCCCTGGCTCAGTTGCACATGGAGGGCTCAAAGCCAAAAGGAGCCAAGTCCATTTTGAAAAATGGTCTTTTTTTAACGATAAAAGGTCTATATTTCTGAAATTTCAACATCTGAGACTTAATTATTCTTGGATCTCGCAGTGCCCAGACGCTATTTATGTCAATACGTGTACTGATCTTTCGAATTAAATGTTAATTAGCTGCACTATTGCGTTTTCTCAAGAACATGTATACAACGGAGCTTGATCTCCTGCGGTTCTGAACCCTACACATATAAAAGATAGTATTCCTTTATGCACATGAAAATGGCGAAGAGTGTGTAATGCACAAACGCGTTATAGGACTGTGACAAGCCTATTACCGCAGCGTCAATAAGCCTATTCTATACGATATTAATCTCTAGTGAGCTAGCGCATATTTGAGCGACTAGTCGGACATGTTACCGGCGTACGCCTTACTTGCCCTGCATAAAACGCTTTAGTTGGGCCTCCTAGTTAAAGCTAGAGTACGTACGCGGTACGCGGCGAGTACGCAGCGAGTAGGCTCTCATCATGAGCGGTGCTTTTTCTCCGGATATACACGGAGAGAGAGAGAGAGAAAGAGAGAAAGAGAGAGGAGGTCGTCTCTAAGGAGAATGGGGGAGAGTGACGGAGCTGCGGAGGAGGAGGAGGAGGAGAGGAGCGGAGGGGGGAGGGTAAAGCCGACGAGGGAGGAGGCGCGCAGGTTCGGGGCCGCTCGGACGTCTCCGTGTCCCGGCGGGCGGAGCCTAGGCGGGGTCGATATCTCTCTCGTCGGCTCGGTCGCAATCGCTCGGTCGGTCGGTCGCTTGCGCGCGCGCGCGCGCAGCTCCGTCGCTTGCAAGCGCGCTTATATACACACACAGAGCGAGAGAGAGAGAGAGAGAGCGCGAGCGCGCGAGAGACAACAGATAGCCACCGAGCGAGCGAGCGAGCGCGCGCGACTCGTCGTCGCCGCCACCGCCGCCGTCGTCGCAGCCGCGCCGTCGCGGCTCTCGCTCTGCCTGCCGTCGTCGAAGCACTCGCGTCTGCAGCTCGCTTGATTCCAAGGGCCCCGCGCGCGCGCGACGTCTTCCCCAGAGAGCTGGGGCTAAGCTGGGAATAATAGTGTCGCCTGCTGGACGAGCCAAGCCGCGCGAGGCCAACATACTCGCAGCGTATTAAACAAAGTAAGTGCAAGCGAGAAAGGAAGAGAAAGAGAGAGAGAGAGAGAGAGAGCAAGAGAGACTAAAGGTGCGCCCGTGGATCGTACGCTTGCTGTGTATATATATGCGAGGAAGCGAGAGCGAGAGAGACGGAGAGAGGGACGTTGCTGCCAGATGTAGCGACAAGCGCTGTTGCCATGTTTCGCGCTCTCTGCTGCTGGCTCGCTCGCTCTCTCGCTATATACTCGCGCACACAAACCGGAGCTATATGAGTAGCGTTCGAGCACTAGTATGCGCGCCGAGGGCACGACGCTTGCGAGAGAGAGAGAGAGAGAAAGATAGACATAGATAGCAGAGGAGACAGCACAGGTCTATGTGTATATACACACGTACACGTCCGTACGCCCACACACACACGCGCTCGCGCGCGCGTTGCCACGTCTGCTGCTGCTGCTGCTTTCTCTCTTTCAATCCCGCTCTCTCTCTCTCTCTCTCTATCTCTCGATTTCTCTGTATCTTTTGTAGATAGTATATAGGTATACGCAACACTCTCTGTCCCCTTAATATACACACACCTACAGGAACGAGCAATATATTTGTTTTCTTTTTCTCTCTGTCTGTCTCCCTCTTTATTTCTCTCTCTCTCTCTCTCTCGCCCTCTCTTCTCTTCCTTAAGCACACATACACGCAGCCAGACTCAAGTACTATAATCTCTGAATACGTGCGCACGTATGGAAATTCGCCTCTGCGTAAGAGCACGCGCTTAGCGTTAGCTATACAAGCTTGGTAGCAGTCTAGGCCACCTCGTGTGCACAATGTGCATAGTGTGCGTATACACGTCTCCGTCTCGCTCTGACGCACGTGACTTTTAAATGCCCGCTTCAAAGCACGCTGATCCGAAATTGTCATTCCGGAGCGGAGCGAAACATTTTCTTCTCATATAGATTTTTATCAGCGGTACAACGTCAATTACTCACAGACTGACTCGGACGAGATGTAAACAAATTTAAATAGTATGATTGGGGAAAATGAGTGGTTGAATTTTTCTTTACTTATTTTAATTAGGATAGTTTAGAGTTTGATAACGAATTCGTCATTCATTTCTTTGGAATAAAGTTAAGATTATTTTGGGCTTTAAAAATCTTATTTGCATTAAAAATTTAATAAATTTTTAAATGTGCCAAAATTGTACATATACGTGATAAATGAGGTTCACCTGAGTAGACATTGTAATAATGTTACTTTTCACCGGGGCTATACTGTCATATTCTATTGAAAATTAAATATGCAGTAATTATACATTTACTTAAGAGGTTGTCGGAGCCATATTCTACATAAATTACTTTTGATTGTATTAAACTAATTACATAGTTTTCATTATTTAATGACTCGACCACCCTAGTAGTTGCCATAAGAAGAGATCGACTTGCCAGACTAGGTGCGAATCACATAAAAAGTTTACAAATACAGGCATAAATATTTTGGGACTCTTCAAGCATTAATTAAACTTAATTATTTTACATAAACAAAGTTGAAAAAATAAGTTCAATAACTATCTAGTTCACCTCCCCGAGCTGCGGCTGTCTACACGTAACTTTACAAAATGTGAGACACCTGTCTTACCTGTTTTGTTGAATAGATCTTAGAGTCTTAAATATAAGGTTTAAATATAGCAAGTCCAAAAACATGATTTGACTTGAAACATGAATTTCTTTAATTTGATCAAGGTAGCAAAGTATGTAGTAGAGTTATTTGAAAATCTAATTTCAAAATTCAAAAGTAAGGTCTTACTTGAGCTCATACAAAAATCGAACTATCCATTTTGTAGAATGTTTGAAAGAAGGAAAAAAATAAAAAATTTTTTTTTATTAAAATCAATGTTTTTTTAGCAATATTTAGTTTAATTCTCGGTTGTTTGTGTAATAAAATGTTTATAATTTTCGGTAATTTATGTATGAAATGTTTATATATACTGTTAGTACCTAGAATTTTGACTTCTATAGTCGTGGGTTTTTCTATAAGCATTTGATCAATTTCTACCAGACTGGGCTTAAAATACATCTTAAGAATACAAGTTCAGAACGTTTGGATTAATTTTTCGAAAAAACTTAAAACTAACAATTAGTAAATACACTTATGTGCGTAGCATTCACTTATAAATACATACAATAATATATAATAATTATTTGCCAAGTTTTTTTCCAAAAGTAATCCGTACATTCTGTAGTTGTACTCTCAAAGAGTATTTTAAGCTCAATCTGGTAGAAATTGATCAACTGGTTGGCACAAAAACCCATTATGAGAAAAAAATTGTGCGAAATATAGTATATCCCTCCATCATGCGGAATTAGCCTAGTGTCAACATACTATTTCAGCAGGCGCTTATACGAAATACGTACTACTGTTTACCTTTTTTCTACGAGAGCGCTTGCTAAAATGGTATATGTTGACCTTTAAGCGAATTGGAGCATACTATATTCGCACAATTTTTTTCTCAGTTTAAATATATATTATTCAAAATTCAAGGTTTTTAACAGTTAAGAAATTCTAAAAAATATATATTCATCCACTCACCTGCACCCCCGTAAATATAGTTTTTAGCACAGCTCAGTAGAAAGTGACATCTTTATTCTCGATCAGCCGATAATAAAGTACTTATTTAGTGCATTTCTCTGAGGAAAAAGCGCTCTATGCATGCGCAGCAGCGCAAATTGTGGAGCTCTTTTTACTCAGATAAGTAAAGTAGTATATTTTATCCTAGATATCGAAAAAAAACCTTGTTTCGCTAGGGTGTACTAAAAACTCGTAAAGTGCACTGAAGACGTAAAACAGGTTATGTGCCATACGTGTATACCGCCCTCGCACCCGATTGGTGCAACGATCTCATTGGTTCGCAGTTCATCGCCTAAGATAGAGGAATAGGTGAAGCAAAATGTAAATCAAAAACATTGTGAAGGGGTGAAGAATGGGGGAGGTTAAGGGTGATTGGAGGGATTAAAAACTTGAAAAATAAAGTATTTAAAACACGATTTTAAAGTTGTTTAATAGAGGGGGTGGAGGTATATTTATAATGTACACAAGTATAAGACAGTAACTAATGAAAAAGATCTGGGATAAACTTTTATTTTTTAATACTTTTATTCAGCCAAACGTTGCACTCGATAAAGAATCAGCAAAAAGAATCTGGCTTCTAAAATGTCTCGCTTGGCATCGAAAAATAAAAAAGAACGAAAGTAGCGCATTCTCGGATGTGGGCACAGGGGCGAAGAGCGAGCCTAAAGAATTGGCAAAAACTTGTTTTTCCAGGGCGTAGGACGCCGCCGGGCAAATGGAGCAGCCGACGAGGAGGGGCAGCCAGCTCGGGCCCCGGGACCCGTCGAAGGAGAGGGAAAAGCCTCTCGTGAAGGAGCTGAACGAGCACATCATCTGCCCGCTCTGTAGGGGATACCTCATCGACGCGACGACGCTCGTCGAATGCCTGCATTCCTGTTAGTATAAACATTTACAGCGCTAATATAACACCCATTTCCTTTGCTTTTCTTTATCTCGGTTTTTCCTTTGATCCGGTAATTTTTCAATTTTAATAGAAAACTTCGCTTCTTCTTTACTTTTGGAATGCCCTACAAGAAGCCTCTTCTCTGTTGATTTAGCGATTAAATGGAAATCACTATGTATTAGTTTCATTAATCTTGGAAAACTAAACAATTTTTGTTTTTTAGTTGACTTTGTTTTCCTAGTTTATTTTATAGTTCGAAATTTTCATAAATCAAGTATATTTTATTTTATATTTGACATAATTTATTGAATGCAAAATATAATATACATATAAGAAAAAACGATAAGACACTACCGCAAATGTGAAAAAATTATTGCAGATGTTTTTAAAATTTGGTGGTATCTTCCGGAATAAAATGTCAAAAATACATATTTTTATTGTTTATAAAAAAGTCTGACGTTTAAGTTTTTAAAAGGGCGTTGCTAACAACTTTTAGTACTATAACGTTAATTTTTGCGCGCGCATTCTTAGCAAATTTTTGCTTTACTGCATTTCCCTTAAACACCATCGTATCCTAATAACGAGCCCCAACACTCCCTTTAAGAGACTTGCATAGAAAATCGGTCAATCCAACTTGAGCATTGTGTGTTCACAGTCTGTCGAGGCTGCATAATACGACGGTTAAACGGGGGCCCGAAAGCCTGCCCGGTGTGCAGTGCTAGCGCCCTCGGGCCCCTCGTGTCCGATGTCGGCCTGCAGCGACTAGTTTACCTGGTCGTGCCGGGCCTGTTCAGGTCCGAGCAGGAACGACGCAAGCACTTTCGTCAGGTGAATCCGCAGTGCGCCAGTCTGCATCAACCACCTCTTGGAGCACCGGATCTTAGCTTCGACGATCTTGTGAGTCTCAGTCTGAGCGAGATGGAACCTTTGAGCGGTGATGCATCGACGAGGTATCTCAAGTGCCCAGCCGGCGTGACCGTCAGGCATCTAGTTAGACTACTTATGCTGAAAAGGGGATGGGACGACACGGAAGGAAATGGACTGCAGTGCGGTAATAATAAGATTGAAGTTATGTACGAGATGAACGGGACTGGGAGTAAGAAAGAGCTGGAGCTGCTTGATCCGTCCTGGACGCTTATGGATCTGGCTTGCATTTTCGACTGGAAAAGGGTAGGCTGCAGCAGATAGTTTTTAATTTTTAATTATTACAAATTCATATCTTTATTGCATCTCACATTTTTACATCTGTTCATGATTTCATGTCTTTTAACTATATTGTTATTACTTTCAATTTTATAATTCATCTGTCTTTTTATTTTATTGAGCAATATTACAAGTAATTTATCAATATTACTCTACACTTTTGTGTTTTAATAATTTTTACACAGCAAATCTTTGTAATTACATATAAATAAACAAAACTCCGATACCTCGATCCTTATATATAAATTAATAATTCCAACTAATGTCCTATCATTTAAAAAATTGTTTTATTAAAATTAATCTAAATCATAACTTTTAGTTACATAAAAAGGGTTTTGTGAATTTTGTATTTTCAGGAGGCTCCAATGAAGCTCTTATACCGTATTATAAAATTAGACGAACCTGACACCAAGTCAACAAGTAGTAAAAACACTATAACACGAAGTGACAGCGGTACCAGCGGCACTACTACGGCCAATTCCGATACCATCAATCAAGCCATAGAAAACATCCAGAGACCACCAACACCCCCACCGAGTCCTAAACCCGCAATTACGCGTTCTGATTCCCTCGACAAAGGCCCGCAAAGTTCTGCCACGAACGTAATGGACCAGTACTCGAAAGACATCGAGCCCAAAAAGCCACGGTGCGAAGTTACGCCGGTGATGCGGGCTCCAGACCCGCCACCGATCGATGATCGTTCCAAATCGGGAAAGCAACCTAAAGTAGAACACCAACACAAGCGCAAAAAGCGTCGAAACAAACGGGTTATCGCTGAAATAACAACGACTCCTCGTGAAGACTTGTTGAAGTTGAAGGTTCGCTTAACGCCTTGTCCACCGAGAGTTACATCGAGTACCGGTAGCGGAGGTCAAACAAAGGATAAACTAATCCAGATGAGGGCTGTAAGAAAGGAGAAGACGAAAGGCAGCAATTCACAGAAGCATAAGACGCCCAAAGAACACAAGGCCTCTGCGAAGCTCGAGGAGAAGAGTGTCCCGAACGAGGTAGAGATCACAAAGGAAAAGGAATCAGAAATCAGCGAACCAGAAAAAAGCGTCAAAATGGTAGAACAGAAAAAAGAAGAGGTCGTTCCAGTTGTTGAGAAAGCTAACGTCTCAGAAAAGGAAGAGGCACCGAAAAACGAAGAAGTCCTGCGAAGACTTGGACTCGTTGCCATCAGTGAAGCCAACAAAACCCGACAAGAGAGGCAGAAGAGTCCAGCACAATCAAACACTGTAAAGGGCGATCCAGCGGTTGAGCGTGAAAAACTTGAGAAACAGCTACGAGAAAGCAAGGCTAACCGTGTGCGAAGCCTGCTAGCGGAAAAACAGATGCGAGACACCCTGAAGAGCATCATGTCCAATTCAAAAGAGACAAATCTGACGGTTACCGCGTCAACTCCTTCATCTTCCACACCTAGGAGTGATACTCCTACAGCAAGTAACGCAAAGAGAAAAGATCCCCCTCCACTGACACCGTTAAGAAGCACGAAAAGACCAAACGTAACTTTTGCACCGGGATCTTTTTCACCTGGTAAGTACGAATCGCCTCTAGATTTGAGCGGTCCAATCAATCTTTGCAAGGACAATGCCCTGGATTTGTCATCTGCTGTCTCAGAAGTGACTGTTACCAAGTGCAATCCTGAGGAAAAACTGGTTGGTATTCTCAGAACCAGTTCCAACAAACCACAGGTGGAGAAATCGAAGGAAGAATCGAAGAAATCACAGGATACGAACCTACGAACTCTCTCCGACGCGGCTGTGTCGCTGTTGGGTAATCGAAGCGGGGTCGTCAAATTGCCACCAAACCTCTTCAGCGGTCCAGGAGCTGGAGGATCGAACCTTGGCGGTAAGGTAGCTCTCAGAATACCACAACCTCATCAGAGGATTACGGGATTCGGTATGAAAATTAAACCCAACATCGGTGTTAGGCAAATACCCAATCCACAAGCGGTCGTCGCTTCCCAGTACCGGAACCAGAGAACCGGCTATTTTAATCTCGCACACCAGCCTCCATAAGTACGATCTTGCATTTAGATTAGCGCTTACTGATTATCTTTCCTATCTTCTTCCCTTATACCTCGGTTCTGTGTATAAATGTCGACTTTGTGATTAAGTAGCGAATTGTGTGGGTCGATTATGCGTATGGAGTTTCGTTTAGTTTTGGGTTTAATCGGCTGTTTTCTTTTATTCTTAGTTTATATGCAAAACTAGTATGTGCAATATAGATTCAGTAGTGGGAGAGGGTGGATAAATATGTAATTATTTAAAGTACTCCGGTTATAAACCGGATTATAGTTACTGAATGTGTATATTTAAAAAAGAGATAATATTTTCTATATATACATTTGAATTTAAATCTGATTTCAACCGCAGTGGTTAGATTTTATAAAGTTCCATTCTAATTCAATAAAAACTATGTCAGGTAAAGTATTGGCGATTTTCGCTACGGGATAAATATTAGGTAATTTTTTGACTTTATTAATCATTTTTAAAAAATGAATAAATGACGAAAATGCTAAATAATATCTTATTTAGTACCCTGCTATTTTTAAAAATTTTTTAAATAAAAATCATAAATTGAAAGAATTTAAGAAATATCTGCTTTTAAAGTAAAATATTAAATAGACGTTGATGGCTTTTTATATTTTATGCACTTTTTATAAAATATTTATATATTTCATAAATAATTCTTATTTTAAAAATTGTACATATTCCAAAGTTGAAAATACCATTGGTTTAAACCTGCAGTGTTTATTTGAAAAAGTATGGAACTATTGATAAGATTTGATAAGGACGATTTGATTCGAAAAAAAAAATTGTGATATAGACACCGTTAATCCCAGAAAATGTCACAAAAAAACGCCACGGAGGCTAGCTATAAACTATATTAAGATAAATTTCGCTCTGTAAAAGTAAAAAAAAAAAATATTATTGAGGAACGCTTTTATTCAGTCAGCTATACGTATGGATATGCGTCGAGGATCCATTGTAAAAAAAAGACGTGTATAAATAGTCATGCATTTTCACAGAATAATGATTTGATTATGTTTGTACAATAAAAACGAATATCGCTATACACATGAACATAAGATGCTTGACCAAAAAAATGATATTTGCTATTCTCTCGTTCCTAAAAGCTGAACAGTTCCTCACAAGTAAAAGAAAATCTCAAGGTGTACTTGGGAAAAGCTAAGTCTGCGTGTGCACGATTTCAAATGAGAGTTTCTATTTTGCAATGCGCAAAATTTTCCTCCGAGCATATCTAAGATCTTAAGATCGGTAAAACTTGATTTCTACAAGAAATGTAATAAATATGAAAAAAAAGAAAAAAAAAATAGAAACATGACAAAAAGGAACCAACACATTATAGAGTATCGGACATTATTAGTCGGTGTTTTTACTCTTTTCTGGCATTCATCATATCCTATGTATAACCGTGCCAGATGCAGGTAACGATTAGCGCGTAAGTGATAAGTAGATGTACGTAGCTATAGGCAAAACTTCGCATTATATATACATAGCTAAAGCAGTGAAAAGATCGACGTAGTGTGAACGAGTAAAGCAAAGGTTGTTAAACGTCCCATTTATGGTAAATTTTTTTTTATTTTAGAATAGGTATGGGAGAAAAGCAAAAATGTCAAAAATAAGTTATTAAAATTTTGAAAAAATTTTACTACGAGCTATTTGTACTCTCCTGTTGAGATAGAGCTGTCGATTTAATCATAGTAATCACAACAGAATTACAGAAAGAAAACCTTTGTACTCCTCAGAGATGCCAAAGAGTATAAGAAAAATAACGAAAATGTGCAATGTTTAGTGCAATTTTTTATTACCATCATTACGAAATGGACTTGATCGATTGAAGCTAGAAAGCTGTTGTAAGGTGTATTAAAGAAAAATGCGCAATTGACTCCATTGATATCAATAATTAGTTGGACCAACCGTAAAAACACGATTAGTTTATTGCAAAAAGTATGAAATTTTGTGTTCACGTTTTTACTGTAAGTGTTTAATGTAGCGTAATTTTTACGGAGTGCAATACCTTCTTGAAACTCAATGGAGGCTAAAACCAAAACAAATAAGTTTGAAAAGATAATAAATGTGCATCCTGAAAAAGTAACCACTACGATAATTGTAATGGTTTTTCCTTTTATAAGTTTAACGTCTTTATTACATAGATATAATTTACCAAAGTCCTTGATAATATTTATAGCTGTGCACAATTTATTTTTATAATATTTCTAAACAAATTAATATATCATAATATATTTTAACTTGTATTAGTTTTTCAAAATCACTTTTTTATTGACACTTTCAAAGACTACAGATGTAAGGTTGAAGCGTGCAGTTGCTTAAAAAATTAAAAATAATTCTAAAAAACTGCCTATTTAAGGAAAGACGATCGCCTTTCCAGTTTTTAAATCCCATCGATTGTATAGACTGATCACATTCGTAATGTACGTGCTGCAATTGTAGATTATAACAATCTACAAAATCAAAAGTAAATCGAGCTACCATCATTATTAGTATAAAAATAGTATATTACGCACCTAGGGAGGAAAAATAAAAAAGTCCCAAACTGCATGTAAATTGGCGATAAACATACGATCTGAGGCTTTCTTTATTTTCTCCAATAGTGCGTATACTATTTTTTGCTACAGCTAGCTGGCCGAAATTACAAACTTCCCGTCCTAACTTCAAACGAAAAGTTGGTAATTTTGGCCTGCTATAGCGAAAAAGTTTTTTACACTTGGAACTTTAAATATTTACATTCTTATTTTTAAAATGGATGATAATCAACATAATATGTAGTATAAATTAACGATTACATTATGTAATACTTCAATAAAGATCTGTTAAATTTCAAATACTTTACAACATTGTGGCTATTGAAGCATTTTCTTCGTTTTGAAGAAATGGAAGTTAAAACGACGTAAGTATATGAAATAATATCCCTGAGCTTCCATTGTCTGCAAAAAAGAAAAGGAAAACCAAATTTATAGATTATTCTTATTTTACTATTATTATTACTTTATTATTATTAATAATATTATTATTACTATTATTATTGTATTTATATAAATAATGATAATTTCTGTTGGAATATTTAAAAGAAATGTTTACATTTTGTTTTTTTTTTTATTTATATTATTGTACATTTATTAAAATGATTTTATTGTAATGCAATAATAGTGCAATTTTTTCTCGAGATTGATTAATAGTCATATACAAAAAGTATAACAATAATAATCACAAATGATAATTATTGTCAATCGATCAAGATATCGCCGAACGTACATCAAAGTTTGTCTTTACACTATATATTAAACATTGTTGTCTATTTAGACGCAGCTGGCGTTAAAGTGTAATACATGTATAGAATGCGAGTCCGTTTTATTTGTTATTGGGATTAGTAACTACTTCTTATTTTCCCGACTTTTATTGTTATGTTTTACCTACTGCGTACCTTACGATCTCTGTAATACACAATGATTAATAATCAATAATAAATATTCTCTTCACTTGTAACTACATATACGTATTATATTAATTTAAACCTAAACCTATTATCCTATTTGCATGAAAAGAATTTAGAATTTGGAAACTGTCGTGATCTAAAGAAGTCCACTTTATACTCTTATGAAACAATATATTATTGATTTACAGTTCTTTTACTTTGATAGAAAATAATATATACGGTAAAAAAGAATACAGGGTTCTAAAGTAGCAAGATTTTTTCAATAGCATAAGTTATGAAGTATGAAAAAATATTTTACTATTTTCTAACAAGCAATAAAATATAATAATTTCAATTATTTTTTTCGTCGTATAATAATTATTATTTCAAAAAGTGCCTTAAAAAGTTCATTCTAAATCATTTAAAATAATATTTAACGTAGTATAACGTATAATATAATAATGTATAACGTACTAATTTTTTTTATAATAGTTTATATCTCTCAAACGTTGAATTTAGCGTAGTCTCTTAATCAAAAAAGACAAAGCGTTTCGTCCAAAGTAGCTATAGTGTGGACTCTTCAGTGAAGCTATACCCTCCTTTAGACGCCTGATGTATAATATTGTTCCAGCAATTAAGTCATACGGATTATAATGCAGTATATCCAATCTGGTAATAGATCATTTGGCGATACAAGTACCAACTAGAAGCAAACTAGCTCCCCGCATCCTTCTATTCGCATTCGCTTTCTCATGTTTAAATACAAAAATTTGAGTCATCCAGCGACTTTTTATGGAGGAAAAATCGGGCTTCTTAACCACTTTACAAAATTTAAAATATCACGGTAACGGCGCCACAGTAATAAGACATTATCTCTCAAATGGTATATAGATAGATAGATATAGATAGATATAAATTGTAGTCTAAATTAAGCTTAACATTAAACTAATAATTGATTCATGGTGATTTTCTTCTACATTTTACCATTTTAAATGGACAAATTTCTACCAGGGAAAGGTCGGTATAGTTTAACGGAACCTATTTGCTTTTGTGGAATCGAAAAGTATTAAAATTCTCTTAGAAGACATGCCACAGTAATGACATTTAGGCTATATCTATATACAAATTTATACAAAATACTTAATTAGTTAACTTTGCTTTATTAAATATACATTTATTCACTGATAGTTCTAAATTTTTTTAAAACGTAAGTATAAGTCGAGTAGCAATATCCAAAACACCACTTCGTGATAATCGGCCACATACTACAGACGAGCACGATATGCTTCATATATCTATACGATATTAGTAATTTGTACATTTATGTCTATTGTAATTTGTACCTCCTATTCATTTAAATTCTACTTGGAATAAAAATATAAATAATAAAAAAAATATACAAACTAATAAAAACTTAGTGTAATGTATGTAAAGTATAAATTCCTTAGCTATAATATAGTGCGCAATAAATATAATTATTCAAATTCAAGCACAATAAAATCTCGATTCGAATTGTAGTGCAAGCAAATACTAACTCAAGAATATATTCATGCGAAAAAATTTCATTTAGATTTGAGTGCTTCATATAATACTAGTTCAAATAAGCCTGTAAAATATTTCTTATTCCTGTGGTGGTGCATTATAATATTCTAGTTATTTTACATTAATGTGTCGTTTCGGAAATAGATTGTGAAGTTACAGCATAATTTTAAAAAGCAATTCGGATTTGATGAAATGTACAAGCTAGCTAGAAAAGCATGACTACTTCGCCACTGGTTATACGTGAAC
Source organism: Eupelmus urozonus (assembly GCA_900480035.1). NCBI lineage: Eukaryota > Metazoa > Arthropoda > Insecta > Hymenoptera > Eupelmidae > Eupelmus > Eupelmus urozonus. The sequence continues at coordinate 76,757 of UELX01000283.1, read as the reverse complement.
GGTTCAAATTGCAAAATCGAATAACTGAAGTACATAAATCTTTCGATTTCTATAGTAAGCCGTCTTATTTGATAGAGAAGTAGAGTAAGATTATTACATCATTGTAGAAGAATATAAGAAAAACTAAAAGCTTAGAAATCTATTAAGATGTGCATAAATTGATAACTTCTCGATATCGACTAAAAGACTGGAGATATAAGGCTCTATATGAATGCAATTATAAAAAAATGAAGCTAATGATCATTGCGCTTTCAAACAAAGATTTAAAGGCACATCAAAAAAAATAATTCGCTGATTTAGCGATTTCAAGTGGGCTAAAACTCTGTTGATGTATGAAAATGAAAACTCCGTAAAATATCGGAGAAACTCCTTTTTCTATTTATATTCGACGAAATTTCGGAGTTTTTCCGTTTCTTAAACTTCATAGCAAAGTTTAGCTCTGTTATAAAGCAGATTCTCCGATTTTAAACGAGGAAAATCCTTCTTTCAGTCCAGAAAATAGCCCATAATTTTTCGGAAAATTATTGAAATTGTCAGATTTATTTATTTATTTTATTTAATTTTTGATAACTAAATCAAGTAAAACACCGACTTTCACGTAAAAATTTCGCCATTTTGTGGCTGGATCTCGGAGGGAAAAAGGAAAAAAAGGAAAACGTTGGGGTCGGACAAAACTATTCTTTAAACCAAACCCCGGTAGAATCGTGTTGGGTTGTTACTCGGATTTCAACTAGAATTTTTTGATATCAATGGAATTTAGCTTACGAATCTGACCAGAATTCTCCTGAATCACGACATATAGATTTTGTATGAATTTCTAGTTAAAATCTGGAGAACAAGTAATAATATATTTTGATAGTATATGATTTGGATCGCAATACGCATTTCGCCTAAACGAAGTGAGGGTGAAATATTTGAGATAATTCTTTCATTTTCTTAAAATTGGTAAAAAAATTACGATAATTTTGAATGAACATAATTGTGAATACATTTAGCTAAAGTAATTTCAGAAAGACAAATAGACATTGCTCTTAGTTTTACAGATTAATTTTTAAAGGGAATTGTAAAGATTTTATATTATGCTAGGCCGTGATACTGAAAATAAAATTTTATAGTTGGTTTAAATGTTTAAATAAATATATAGTTATATCCTAATGAGGAGCTAATGTGGGAGGAGGAGTGCATTATTGAAAGAATGAAATGTTATTTAAAAGTTTGTTATTATTAGCTAATTATAGGTAGTGCGGCTAGTCAATAATTAGCAGTGAGAGTGGTTAAATTAACATATTTGTGTATAGAAAACTGATTGTCTAGTCGGGTATAAGTGTGTGATTAGTGGTGAATTGTAAGAAAATTTATCTGCGAAAGTAAAATACACCCGCAAGCAAAAAGTAGGAGCCTGGAAGTTTGAAGCGAGCCCAAGAGTATATATAAGTAAAGTCCATTGTCGGGTCTGAAGTCGATCATTTGGTCCTGTCAATATAGCTATACCAAAACGTGGCTCAGTCAATAGCCCCTAGGCCGCTCCTCTAGCACCTCTCGCACTCATGCAATGCAAGTGCGCCGGATACTTTGGCCCGGACTGATTTATCCTGCAATTATCGATCTGTGGCTCGGGCAAAGGCCTCGACCAACCAGGCAGCTCGCTAAGCGGCTACAACAAGCCCGACACTTTGACGCATGCGCGCAGCGCGCGAGTAGCTGACGCTCGAGCCTGCGCTATCTTATATCTGTAGCTACCTACCGCTTCTTATTCTATAGATATATCGACAGCTCAGCACTTTGCGCGCGTGAGCTCAATTCCTCGGGCTACTTGGATGTCGCCTGCGATCAAGACCTGCGGCCTTGCCGTGTGTGTGTGTATATATGCGACGCACGCATGGGCTCATTTGGGCTATTTATACATGAATGTCCGAGGAGAGACGGTGCGCTCGCGCGTTGCTAAGGGAAAGAGGCAGCAGCGAGTTGATAAGATACACCTAGCTATATTCTCAGTCGCTGCAGCCCGCTACTCTTTATACTTATTTTTTCATTAAGTGTGTAGAATTATGCGCGTGAACCTGTATCATATACGATTTTTTTTATCATTTACGCTCACTAGCTGTCACGATTGATCAAACTTATTGCGATTCTTATAAGTTTAAATCTATCTGTATGTATTAAGCAACATTTGAATTTATCAAAGTAGAAAAAGCTTTTTTATTAATTAAACTTGTTAATGAAAAGTGCCCGATTTCTGCAGCCTTACATTTCAATTCCCCGCTTTCTTAACCTCCTCATTATAAGTCAACATAAATCTTTACTAAATTACTTTATTAAACTGAAAATGAAGAAAGTTTATTCTAAGCAAAAAATTTATAATAATATAATAATGAAAAGGCAGAGCATCGCGCGAGCAAGCTAAAGTAATGAAAATAAATTCGAGCTACAGCCGACCGAAAGCGTAAAAAGTTTAAGGCTGCAGCTGCAATGCGAAAAACGCTCTACTTTTACATATTCCCGCATTCAAGCAAAATAATGCCTGCTGCGGTTTTAGGCCGCAGTGCAAGCAAGATTGCTCCTTTGAGCCGTCCTGGGGCTTACGACTGTAATATAGCAGGTTGCAGGAACGCGGACACCAGATGGCTCTCGTTTCCTACGTCTTTTCCTCGCTCGAGACCGTGTACCGTTCGCCTATATACATATATTTATGTATATAGACATATGTGTGTGTGCGTGTGTAGCTGTATGCTAAACATAAAACGCAAAAGTCTGGCGCGCTGATAAAAAGGAGGAAAGGTGCTATATTTTCGTCGCGACGCCATTGCCGCGAGCAACAATTCGCTGAGCAAGTTGAATAGCGCTGCAGTGTAAGACAAGCTGGTTGCTCAAGTGTTGCTGATACTGCCTGTTTGGTGAGCAGTAGTATGCGCTTCGTTGTTGCTCGTGACTAAAATAAAATAACGGTTTATTCTCCCATTTGTCTCTTACATTCTCCGTTTTTATTATAACTAGGCTACAAATGTTACTATAAAATGCTATTATTGTTAACGCGATCAAGTGAAAAAAGAAGGAAAAACATATCCAGAAAAATTCTTGGTAGACCTATTCGCAGCTCAAATATTCCAGCGAACCCAACAACAATCCTCGATAAAAGCCAGTACAATATCGACGGAGCACTTACCTTTGCTATAAAGCTGCTTGAGCTTCAGTACTTTGCATTTCCAAAAAAGCCTGAGATGCATTCGGCTCAGAGCAAAAGCAATTAAAAAAAAGCAGACTGAATTTGATGATTTGTAGGGAGGCCGCGATGCCGACGCAAGTGGGCGCGGCGGGGCCGGTCTGCCTAGGCCGTTAAAATGGCTGATTGGCCACGCCCAGTTTCGCCGACGAATGAGGGCGCAGAAGCTAAGCTCCGCCCAGCGGCGCAGTCCGTCCCGCTGCTTCGTATTGTTTCTGCGCGTGCGTCACTGCAGCATTGCATGATCGGTTTATGCGTTTTTCTATAGCTTGTTTTTAAGCAATTGCCGAGTTTGTCAAGACAATGGCTTGAGATAATACTTGACTAAATGACTGGCTGGAATGAAAATATTATTGATGGGAGGAAAGTGATGGAGGTTCGAGAGATATTTCAAATTTTAAATAAGTAAAGCCTAAAAAGTCTTTGTTAGGCTGATCGGCGAGAATGCCTCGTCTTATTTTCTTAGCTATATATACATTTTTTAGAATTGATGTGGCTACGGTCTCGTAACTACACAAGTACACTTTGGACTATGTATTTATGATGGCGATTCAGTGATATAAAAAAGACCGGCATTCCTATGTAGACATACGCATGTATATGAATGCTAAGCGTTCTTCATTCCAGAAAAGTCTGGTGCCCCTGGTGGAAATAAATTCCATTTTATGGCTAGTTAATACCTTGCAGGGTAAGAAGTAGGTAAAAACTAGCTTATTTCATGGCCTCCCGCTATTTTAAATGGTTAAATTTCTACCTGGGATCTCTTTACCACGGTACCACGATTTTATTAACTCGCTTTCGACCTTGTCTGCCTGCGTCTGTTCGATTTTTAACTAACTTCCCGATGAGCTGGAGACTTGCTGTTCGAAGCATCGTTTAGATCTTGGGTAACAAAGCAATAATATCAAAAACACTAAAACTAATAATAATTCTCTTTACGTAAGCAGTGGAATAGTATATTGTGCACCGAGAAAATAAAACAGGTTATGGGTTTTCGCGTGCGAGTTGCGCCCGAGCGAAGCGAAGCCGGCATACACGCACGGGACATAACCTGTTTTACTTCTTGAGAGTGCAATACACGATTTTTTAGTACACCCCGAAAAATGGGGATCTTTTTATCGATACCCGGGATAAAATACTGCTTGATTTATCGGAGAAAAAAGCGTTCGGCGCATGCGCGGAGCGCTTTTTCTGAGGGAAATTCAGCAATATTTTATTCTTGACTGATCGAGTATAAAGATGTCACTTCAAGCCGGGGTGTGCTAATGATCAGTATTTTGCTCATGAAAAAATAGTAGGCTAGATACCTATATGCATGCGTACGCTGTTAAAAATTTCTAATTGAATTTTCAGTTAAAAATAACGCAAGTATTTCCACGAGCACATGCTTGAAAATTCATCGAAAATTATTGAAACTTTAATTGAAAACGATTTAAAAATCAGTTATTTAATTGAATATTAAATAAGAATGTAACTGAATTCGTTTTCAGTAACATGTCTAGAAAAAATTTCTAACAGTGTAGTGTAAACAAACAGGAATTTCGCTCCTTATTCGCACACTAAAACTGTTATGCATTAAATTTAATTCAAATGAAACGCTATTCTTTATTCTTTATTAAATAGGGGACAATTTATAGAAAAGATGTAGGTATAAATGTTGCATCATTTGAGCCATGCATTTGCAGATATATGAATTAATGGCAAATTCCCGGTTCAATTCTTTGGTGGTTACAAGATTTTTAAAATGAAAACATTTTTCTCCATTTTTAATTCCTATTTCCTACTTTGACGCCATTTTTAATCTTTGAAATTCTACTAGGCTTGTGAATTCTCTGTTACGTATAATCGTCAGACGTTGTTTTTAAAGAGCATTTTTATGATGTTTGCCTTTAGTGTATGAGGATAGTTTCGGCAAGATTTTTCTACCCGCACGATATAATATTATACATTTGAGCGGTTGCGCGCTTCTATAGTGTATAGAGTAGAATTTTTTTTTTATATATCTTGGATCAATTTGTGCACATCAACATTTTCTTCATACAAAGAAAATCGTAGCAAAAATTGTCTGCAAGCCTAATAGAAAGTTACTTTGCAAAAAATCATCTCAAAATTTTCAATAAGATATTTAAGCCATCAGTGCAGTAATATGAAACCATCATCAAGTGATAGTATACCGATGAGTTACATGATAGCTCAAAAGCCAAACATTAGATTGTCGCTGTAATTAAAAATAAATTATTGTTATTTCTGTAAATATATAAATATTTGTTGTTATACGAATCAACACCTGCGCAGATCTAGTTATTATTATTTTTTATTAAAAAAAGAAACATAATTAAGTGATTCCTACAATAATTTTGTACGATCATAAACTTTATGATGATTACAATCTGACTATTAATTAGCTTAACTTTTATGAATATTTCAGTCGAGTAAAAAGAAAATGTTTAATTCTTCAGTCCGCACCGTAGACACATGTGGCATACACACAGAGACACTTGAAATTGCATTTATAAAATTATTGTCTCGCAAGCTTCTGGCTGTAAAATAGGTATATACATATATACTGTATAACCGTGTAGCTAGCTAGCGCATGCGCCTACTTGACTGCTGCTCGGCGCCCTGACAGTTCTCGAGGTCGATACCACAGCACACACACAGCTGCAAAAAGCCTACAGAGCACGCTAGACGTCGTAAAATTTATATACACACCTATAGAATTAACCAGCCTCGCCTCCACTACATACACGTGATGCGCCCATTATACTTACACACCTTGCGCTTTCATTTTGCCAATTCTAACGCTCGCGCCCCTCGACTTTTTACTTTTCTCTGCCTTATTGACTCAGCATTAAGCAAGTGTCTATTTTTATTATATTATGAGTTTAATGATGGATACGCATATTATCCAACTCTTACTATTACCATCTCTTCGCACGCACAGTCTGCTGGCTGACTGTGTAGCCCAAAGTCAGCTGCGCTAACAGCAATAATATCACTTTTTTTTACTATATACTTATTTAATTAAAGTTTATTTCTAAAAAGCTCTATTGGAATTCCATCAAATTTCATATTGGCGCACTAAACAATCAAAATCTGCAGAAAGAAAAAAGTATACTTATATATACATTTTCGCGAAATAAGCGGTACACATAGCTGCGCCCACTCCTATATGTAAATATCTTTCCACTTCGTTTGCGCGCGGCGATTACATAAATTTACATGAATTACTGCAGCCGCTCTGTTCTCCTAGCTCATTTACGATTTCGAGCTCGATATATGTATATGTATATTGCCGTTTGGCAGCTCTTAAGAACGTCCTGAAAAATCAAGACTGCAGTCAATGACTAATATAAAAGCAACAATTTTAACAGAAAAACAAAATGAGCGCGCCTTCAGTGGCTTTCAGTCGATATTAAGTACGAGCCTAGCTCATTTCCTTGTTTCCTTGTTTCTTTTATTAAAAAGAGAAATATTATATTATTGGTGCGACATTTTTCCTTTATATCAAGTTGCTATAATAAATGAATCTTTTAGTCGTGCAAGTAACATTGGTATTAGAACAGACAAACAAATTTAATTCTTTGCTATTCTTACTTAAAAAGCTATATATGAATATTAGTCGTGTTTCCGTAGCATAAAATTTATTAAAATTTGATGAATTTCAGAGATTTATAAAAAAATTATGTATAATAAGTATTACACGTAATAGGTATCGCAGGCTAGGACTTTGAATAAATTTTTGCCTCTTACGCCTTCTCAACGTTTCTACCTGAATAATCTTTGAAATTTGACTTGAACTATTTTTATCACTATAATGTATTTATACTAAAAAAGTTTATATTTTTCATAAATTACTTTTCAAATGTGATGGTAATATAATAATTTTATAATATATTGCGTCTAGCGTGTATTGCACAGTGTACTCAATTCCAACAATCACTCATTTCTCCTTATACGTTTGTAGCTAATTAGGTAAGAATAAGATTGAAATAAACTTTGGTGCTATATAATCGCAATTTGCGCAAGTAGCGTTGACCCTGCAGGGCAGCAGGTCTGCACCATGGGCAGTGCAGATTCGGACTAGAGGCGGCATCTTTAGGAGACAGCCTGGAAGCTGGTACTTGCTGTGAACAAGCCGCGAGCGTGCATCAAGCCGACAGCAGCGCCTGCGCCTGCCTGCGTCTACCGGTACAGGTATATACGAATTTTTAACGTGTTTACATTTCGTTATTTACGTAGTGCTAATTATTACAGCAGGTAGAACAAAGATGTACTATTTTCTTGCACTAGTCCATTAACTAAACAACTCTACTCTATTTCCATCTGTAATCTTGCAGTATTACAATAGTAAGTACTACATGGGTTTCAAACAGTTTTATAGGTTACAACAGTGAAAATAGTAAACACGTTTTCACACTCATTTTTTTATTTACAGTATACAGTATAATCTTTAATCGTCAATAAAATGGATCCTGACTTTTATGATGAATTTGGGAACTACATTGGCCCTGAACTGGCCTCTGATAGTGAGGAGGAGAACGAATATGGAAATGTTGGAGACGAAGGAGAGGATCGAGATCGTTCAGATGAGGAGATGGAAGAAGACAAAGATGAATCCAGAGAGAATATGGAAACAAATTCCATGGCAGTTGTACTGCATGAAGATAAAAGATACTATCCCAGTGCCTTGGAAGTCTATGGGCCAGAAGTAAGTTTTCATTTACCAAAATTTAATCTCTTTTCACTTTGCTAAGTTTCTATATCGTTGCTTATCATTTGTGTAGGTAGAAACACTTGTGCAAGAAGAAGATGCTCAGCCCTTAGACAAACCATTAATAGCACCAACAAGAAAAGTTAAATTTCAAATTAAGCAACAAGAACTTCCAGAAACAACTTATAGTATTGATTATTTGGCTGATTTATCAGATTGTCCAGATTTAATACGTAATGTTGTATTATTGGGACACTTGCATCATGGTAAAACGACATTAGTAGATTGCTTAATTAGACAGACTCATCCTTATGTTCATTCAGTTACTGAAGAAAAACCTTTGAGGTAAGCATTAAAAAAAATGTGTTATTAATCTTAGTTTTTAGAATACTATTCAGTAGTAAGCTACATAATTTTAAACTTTTAGGTATACAGATACATTATTTACCGAACAACAGCGTGGAGTTTCTACCAAGGCTGTTCCAGTTACACTTGTTTTGCCTGATGTAAAGTCAAAGTCTTATCTTTTAAATATTTTTGACACACCAGGTCATGTCAATTTTTCTGATGAAGCTACTGCAGCTATTCGTCTTTCCGACGGAGCTGTTTTGATGGTTGATGCTGCAGAAGGTGTAATGTTGAATACAGAAAGATTATTGAAACATGCGTTACAAGAAAAATTAGCATTAACAGTTTGTATTAATAAAATTGATAGGCTTGTTCTTGAACTGAAACTGCCTCCTCTTGATGCTTACTATAAATTGCGTCATATAATAGAGGAAGTAAATAGTTTAATTGCTCTGCATTCTGATACAGAGAATCCTCAATTTGTTTCTCCTGCTTTAGGCAATGTATGTTTTGCAAGTTCAGAGTATAATGTTTGCTTTACGTTAAAGTCTTTTGCTGCCCTGTATGGTAAAGATTATCCAGCGTTGAATGTAAATGAGTTTGCTAAGAGGTTGTGGGGTGATGTATATTTCAATTCTAAAACTAGAAAATTCACAAAGAAACCACCTCACAATACAGCTCAAAGAAGTTTCATTGAATTTATCTTAGAACCATTGTACAAAATATTTGCTCAAGTTGTTGGTGATGTTGACACTACTTTACCAGAAGGTATTTATTGTTCGAAAGTATTATTAAACTTAAATTAATTTGTCTTTTAAAATTTTAAATTATATTTTACAGTGCTAGATGAACTTGGAATACGTTTAACGTCAGAAGAAATGAAAATGAATATTAGACCATTACTGCGGCTTGTATGTACTAGATTTTTAGGCGATATGTGCGGCTTCGTCGATATGTGCGTTGCTCATATACCAAATCCAAAAAGCAATGCCTTAACAAAAGTATCCCACATATACACTGGTCCAATAGATTCCCCACTAGCACAAGACATGATTGATTGTAATCCCGAAGTAAGTTCTTTCAGATCTAAAAATTACATTATGTTTCTATTTATTTGTGTATTTATTTATTTATTTTTATTAACTTTTGATTTTTTCCCCAGGGAAGACTAATGATCCATAGTACCAAAATGTACCCAACAGAAGACTGTACTTTATTCGTGGTCCTCGGCCGTGTAATGTCAGGAACACTAAACGCCGGCGAACGAGTTCGCGTTCTCGGAGAAGCTTATACGCGCCAAGACGAAGAAGATTCCCGAGTGTTGTCTGTTGGCCGGCTCTGGGTAAGCGAAGCTCGCTACAACATCGAACTAAGTATGGTACCTGCAGGAAACTGGGTATTGATCGAGGGCATTGACCGATCGATCGTAAAAACCAGCACCATTACCGATCTCACCGACTCCGACGACCTTCACATATTCCGACCGCTAAAGTTCAATACTCAAAGTATCATCAAGATCGCTGTCGAGCCGGTTAACCCGTCTGAGCTACCTAAGATGTTGGACGGTCTGCGTAAGGTGAATAAGAGTTATCCTCTGTTAGGAACACGAGTTGAGGAGAGTGGAGAGCACGTGGTGTTGGGTACTGGAGAACTGTATCTGGATTGCGCTATGCACGATTTGAGGCGCATGTATTCGGAGATCGATATTAAAGTAGCTGATCCTGTGGTTGCTTTTGCCGAGACAGTCGTGGAGACAAGTTCGCTAAAATGTTTCGCTGAGACACCAAATAAAAGAAACAAATTGACAATGATCGCTGAGCCATTGGAGAGGGGCTTGGCCGAAGATATCGAAGCCGAACAAGTTAAAATTACGTGGAACAAGTAGGTTTAAACATTTTATCTTATCTATTCACAATTTTCTACGAAACATTTGCGGCAATTTTTTTACTTTTAATTAATAATTCTATAATTCCAATAGCTATTTATACTTTTTAAAGATTTATTAACGCCAAGTACAATACGAATTTTTTTCAATAATAAATATATATTGTTTAAATATATATAGTAAAATCAAAATTACCATTACTCAAACTGTTTATTTTCAAATAAAACAGAATCTTGGTATCTGACAATGTATATATTTAGATAGTACCGTACGAGAATCAGTGGAGCTTAAAATAAAAAACGTTCTAAAATTAGCAATCATCTTTTACGTTCATCTATCCTTCCGTTAAAAAATCCACCGATCTCTAGAATACGTCCTTTTTACATAGTTTTCAAAAGTAATTCGCGCCAGACTAATTAATCAACCCCGTAATTTTGTTCTTTTTCCAGAAAAAAACTCGGTGAGTTTTTCCAGCAAAAATACGACTGGGATCTGTTGGCCGCCCGTAGCATCTGGGCTTTCGGTCCGGACGCAACCGGGCCGAATATTTTAGTCGACGACACTCTGCCCTCAGAGGTAGATAAATCACTGCTGAATAGCGCCCGTGAAGCTATAATTCAGGGCTTCCAGTGGGGCACGCGCGAGGGCCCGCTCTGCGAGGAACCTATTAGGAACGTCAAATTCAAAATTCTCGACGCCGTTATTGCGCAAGAGCCCCTCCACAGAGGCGGTACGTAGACATTATTGCCGGCCATCAATTTTTTAAATTTGACAGTTTAGCGATATTCATTGTAATCTTGAGCGCAATTGATCGACGCATTTTGCATACTTTCTTAATGAAGTTTCAACAATCATGTTAATGTCGCTTCAGTTCAAGTTTTATTTATTCGTTACTTTAATTGTTTTAATCCTTATACTTTTAACATTGAATTTAAATTATCTATTATTTCCAGGTGGTCAAATCATTCCGACGGCCAGGCGAGTAGCCTACTCGGCTTTCCTTATGGCCACTCCTCGTCTTATGGAGCCATATCTTTTCGTCGAGGTTCAAGCACCCGCTGATTGCGTATCCGCTGTTTACACAGTTCTGGCCAAGCGTCGTGGCCACGTAACTCAGGACGCACCGGTGCCTGGCAGTCCACTCTACACCATCAAAGCCTTCATCCCTGCCATCGATAGCTTTGGTTTCGAGACTGATTTGCGAACGCACACGCAGGGCCAGGCTTTCTGTCTTTCTGTTTTCCATCACTGGCAGATCGTTCCCGGTGATCCGCTGGACAAGAGTATCACGATTAGACCGCTTGAACCTCAACCAGCGACGCATTTAGCTAGGGAATTCATGTTGAAGACAAGAAGGAGAAAAGGATTATCGGAAGATGTTTCGATCAACAAGTTCTTCGACGACCCTATGTTGCTCGAGTTAGCCCGACAGGACGTGCTTCTCAATTACCCGCTGTAGAGTGATAACGACAAGTCAGCTGGATGTTCGTTCTTCGAGAGACAGGAGATATGTGAATTTATTTTTTGTTTTGCTGAAAATACTTTTAAGAGAGTTCATGTTTACAGAATTTATGCCGTAATTAAATAGAATTATGCTGTAATTACATGTCTCTTAACAAACTGTTCTTTAATTAATTAAAGTTCAATTATATTCATTTTAAATTATTGATGAATATATTTAAATATTTCATATTTTCTTGATGTAAAATATTTACTTATTTTCCAACAGAGGCTCTCTTGAAAGTTTAAACATTTTCTTTTTATACTGGAGTTTTTGAAATGTCAAAAAACGGCATACATTAGAAAAATATTTCAGTTTTAACAATTAGAAATGTAAAGTAAAAATAGTATTTGTAAGAATGGTTAGAATTGGTGTAAAAACCAAATCTTAGATTAAGATTTTTAATTAAGGTTGACCAAATGTATTTGTACAAAGATGTAATAAAAGAAAAGACGAATGCAACAAGTTTTCATAGCATCAAACCATATCAGCTGCGATAAAAGCAAACCTCAAAGTATCTCACTTTTATCTAACAGACTTGCCATCTTAACATCACGCCTCTATCTCATTCAAGACACGTCATGGCCTCCGGAAAAATAAAGAAGCCATCGATTCCACAAAACTAATCAAAGACTTTCCAATTACTCATCCCGGTCAATTACGTATCGGTTCGAGTGAGCAACGAGGTAATTAGGAGCGTGTGCCCGGCACGTGGCAAAGAGAGCTACCCATCCCTGAGAATGTCTGAGCAGTCATTGATTTCGCATCCAAGGTATACCGGCGAAAAACGCAAACGCGTGCGCGCGCCGTCATGCTTCTTCGAAATCTAAAATTGTCGTCCCGTTGAGCGCGCGCGCGCGCGCCCGCTCTTCGCGCTATGCAACAAAACTGATGAAAATAAAAGAAACGGGTCGGAAAAAGAAAGCAGCGCGACCCGGAGCGAGAAATTTTAGAAAAGCTAACGATCGAGTTCAGAGTGTTGAAACGATAATTTTTATAATGAATTTTTTATTCTGGGTATATTCTCATAAAATTAAAATTTTATCATTGAATTTTAGTGGTATTAGAATTAAAATTATTTCATCGGGTAAATTATTTAAAATTGATAACATCGATAGAATTGTGAAACAATTTTTACCATTAATTTCTTAATACGTACTTAAAAATATGCTGGAGTAAAAAAAGAAATTAATAATGAAGTTACTTGGAAAAAATAATCGATTGGGCGCTTCAAACAATCAACAAACGTTATCTAGAATCATAAAAAGAATCAAGGAAAATCAACGATCGCACTTGAAGCTCCAAAACGAGCGAAGCAGAAATTCGCAAGTCCCGCGCTCGAGCAACCGCGGGCGAATCAAGAGGCGAGGATTAGCGAAAGAGAAGCGAGACGGAGCACAACAGAGAGCAAGGCAGCATTTTTTCGTCAAATCGATATTTCGCCTCTCACACAGAGGCACGCAGAGCGAGTGCACGCCGGCACATTCCGCTCAAATATTGACTTGGCGTTGGCGGCATCGGTATAGGCATCGCCACAGCCGCGCATGCTCATCCCACACAAGCAAACGCATCCGTTGGTGCTTGTGTGCTGCTCATGTGTGTGAGCCTGCGTGCGGAGAGGAGGATGGAAGTTCGGCTTGCGTGCGAGCGTTGCGTGCGCCTCCGCTTTTTAGGCTGGTTGTGCAATGGAAGGATTAGTGGAGCCGATGTGGGAGAACGCGTGTTTGTCGGCTTTTGAATTTGTGCGTGGATAAGGGGGCCTCGGGACTAGGTTTTTAATTAATGTTTTTTGGATGAAAGATAAAAGTTATAAAAATTTTTCTGTTTTATGTCGAGTGATGGGGAGGAATTGTTTATTTTGTATTAATGATCGGTTCTGTAAGTTGAATTGACAAAAAATTTATTATAGTCCCTTTACGTCTCTAAAAGTATAGCCTGTTTGATTTTAAATACACGGTATGACATGCTATTTAGCACGTCAAAACCAATATAATAATTAATTCATGATATTTATGTTGGGACAGCAATTAGAATTGTCGCTTGTCGACCATGAGTGTGCCGCGGGGTAACGGTATCACCTCGTAAAAGGATACAGGACGGGAACCCAATCGAAGAAAGAAAGCGCGCAGCGAGCCCTTCGGGGTTGCGGCCGTTTTCGGAGTCGCGCTTTTAATGTAAAAATTAATCAGGACGGCAACAAATAAAAAGCGAGTCTGGCAATAATAAAAGCTTCATCGCTGCGAATGAGCTTCCCAGCTTTCCTCTAGCGAAAGTAGAAAAACTAAGGAAGCAGGAGCGCGCGGGCAGATCTGCGGCGCGAGTCCGCAAAGCCACAGCAATGTACTCGAAGCCTGCGAGCGCTCTCTCGGCTTTCCGTCCGTCGTCTGTGTTAGTGTCGTAGAGGAGTGGCAGAGAGTGGCACCCACACAGCGAGAGCTATCAGTGCTGGTGGCGGCGCGCACGACCCAAGCGCGAGAGAGACAGAGCGAAAGAGAGAGAGAGAAGGACAGAGCGAGCAGCACACGGCGGTGGCGGCGGCGGCGGCGGCGGCGACGGTGGCACACAGTCAGTGTGTCGTAAACGCGCACTCGAGCAGTCGCCTGTTTGCTGGTGATCAGCATTCCAGTCCGTAACTGCAGAGAGAAAGAGAGAGAAGCGAGCGCGTTGAGAGTCTCGTGCGATTGTAAAGATTGCGAGGACAGCTCTTTCGTGGTCTCGGCGAGTGCGCGCGACTCTTGAGCAGGCGCGCTCTCGGGCGCGGAAGATGCGCTAGTGAGCACAGTGAGAGAGATTCGCTCTGCTCTCTGCTGCGCATTCGGCTGTGTAAAGGAGCTCCCTGCGGATCGAGAGCTGCGCGATCGCGCGCGCGCGAGTGTCTGTGTGTCCAGAGAGAGATCCAGCTTTTGAGAAGAGGCTCGTCCGAGAAGCGGCTCGCAATGTCGGGGAGCGCGCTCCTGATACTGTTGGGCCTGCTGGCGGCGACGGCCCAGGCCAACCTCAGGGCCACGCCGAGCTCCGAGCACGCAGGTGAGTTGCATATAGCCACCCTCTTCAAAAGCCATTCCTTCGTCTCTCCTCGCGCTCGCGGAGAGCTGCCTCTTTTTTTTTTTACCTTTCTCCTCTCTCGTGTGCATGTATATACCTGCCTTGCTGCGCGAGAAGCGAGCTGCAGTCGAGATTCTCGGAGGAGCGAGCGAGAGAGAACGGAGCGATGCTTTATCTCGCTCTCGCGCGGCCCCGTTTACCTCTCTACCTGTCCGTCTCTCTCTCTCTCCTTCTCTCTTTCTCACATATATGTGCGCTTACACGCATACTCCAGCGTGCGCGCACAGTCGAGTGTGTGTATGTCTACCTGCGTGTGTGTGTGTGTGTTTGAGAGAGAGAGAGAGAGAAGAGTCCGATCGCGCGAACGTCTGGCGCGATCGATTTTTCCGCTTTAAGTCGTCGCGCGAGAAGAAGGAAGTGTTCCTTTATACCTTCCCTGTGTGTGTGCATGTTTGTGTGTGTGTGTATGCGCGCGCGTGTGTGTCTATCCATCTCTCTCGCTCTCCCTGCGACTCCGCCTCCCCCTTTTAATGTACCTGCCTTCGGCTTCCATGTCCAGACGCGCATCATTTTTTTTCTTTTCCCCCTTTTAGCCGTGTGGGTGCGTATAGGCTCTTTCTCTCTCTCTCTCGCGGCTTTCTTTATGTTTCTCTCGGTCGCTCTCTCTCTCCCCCCCGCTCTTTGGCCTCCCTTCGATTTTTCGGAGCACGCGCCTTCTCTCTTCTCTCTCCGTGTTCTCCGTAGTCCGTGGGCGCTTGCGCGCCTATATTCTCTCGCACACACACTCACACAGAGAGCTAGAGGTAGACAGGCACACTGTGTACCTGCCCGCCACTGACGCTAAGCGCATGTGTGTGCCCCTCGATATAGGTACATATACGAGAGAGACTGAGCGAACGAGTCCTTTTGGAGCTTCTGGAATAACGCGCGAGAGCGACATATTTTCGTTTCGCTTTAACCTCACCAGCGCGAGAGAGAGAGCTCTTCTCACCCGCTATTTATAAACGCTTTTATTTTCCCCATTGATTTTCTCTTTCTTTTGGCCCGCGCGACGCGCGCCGCCTTATTTTCCCTCATTTTTTTTTTTTCGCTCCTGCCCAAAAAGTTCGAGCCAGCGAACCTAATTGCCTTGTAAATAAAGGAGCGATCGATCGCGCGCGCGCCCACCCAGCCCAAGCAAACGTCCACCTTGCGTGTGCAACCAGCCATCCTTCCAACCAAAACTCCCGACAAAAATACATATCCAAGCTCGCTCTTTTTCCACTCTGAATAATCGTTTCCGGATTCGCTGCTGCAGCGGCCGAGCGCCGCCAAAGACTCGGCCGCAGCTTTTATTGACTTTCCATGCAAAGGCCCGCGCGCGCCACTCGGACAATTAAATTTCGTTCTCATTTTCCAGCCCAGCCTCCCAGGATCGATGCGCTTGCGACCTGCCGTGAGGAAACGGCTTGAAAAACGCACTGGCCGCTCTCTCACTGTGGACCGCAACAACAATGCGCTGGCCCTTTTCTCTCTCTCTCCTCTTCTTTTCTCCTTTTCGCGGCTGCTGCACGGACGCGGCGCTTTCACTCCTTACTCGGGCATATCTCTCGAAAAAGGCTCTTTGGCAAGGCCGAAGAAAATTTTCAGCCATCTCTCGTCAAGGTCGGCTTGAGAGAGAAAAAAAGAGCGAGCGAGGGGAAAAAGAGCAGGTGTAGATCCGAGATTTTTGCTCGCCAGCTGCGAGTCGGCCTCGGCAAATCCTAGCCGTACCTGCACCAGCATCGCTTCTTCTTTATATATATTCTCCTCCACACGCGCGCATCTAGCCGCTCTCTTGTGCTGATGCGTGCTGCACACCTGTTCACTCTCTCGGCTCACGCTGCTGCCCCCAACTCTCGACTCGCAGACTCCGCAGCTACACGCTTAATATGCGAATGCTAATGAGCCTAGCTGACGGCGACTCGTATTTATTACTCCCGCTCTCTCTCTCTCTCCACCCTTTTTTTCCATGCGCGAATATACATATCGTACATGCGCGCGTACGCAGTGCAGTTGAGAGATTGCCGCGCTGCTGCCCTCGTGACGCGGAATTTATATATATATATCTGCCTCTCTCGCTCGCTCGCTGCGCGACAACAACTCTCACCTGCGCGCACCGCCCTGCACTGCAGCCTGTTTTAATGGAATTGACGTAGCGGATGATTGACCGCGCACTCACCTCCTCTCCTCCTCTCGCCTCGTGTCTGTTGCCTGTGTCTGAGTGTCTACAGAGTATTTTTTGAATAATTCTCTGCTGCACTTGATTTTTTTTTTTTTTTTTAAAGCAACGGCTTGCGTCGCTTTGCGAGTATTTTCTGACCTCTTTTCCAGCGCAACATTGTAATTAATCGTATAATAAATTATCTCAATCGATTCCCGAGATCGCAGCTTGAAGATCGAAGTAATATCTTTTTTTAAATAAAGCCTCGCCTGTGGAAGAGCGCGCGCAACGGCTTAACTTATCTCGTCGCGGCCGCCTACTTTCTCTTTATTACTCATTGTAAATAAGATCGCGAGCGGGCAAACGTTAACTTTGGAAAAATCACAGTTACAAGTCGAGTCGCTGCAACTCGCTGTGTATTATTAAATAAAATTCAAAGAGCGCGTATGCTAAAAGTCCTACGCGTCGTGGCATTGACAGCAAAAAAACTGGCCGAGCGACTAGTTTTACGAGCGAGTACAATAGTTAGTTCATCTTAGTGTGTTAACACTATATGAAAAAAAAATGAGTCGCGACGTGCGTAATCGATCATAAAACGCGGCGCTCTTTTACCATTTTCCCGTAAAACGAGCCGACTCCGTAATGAGGCTTCCCTGGGTAAAAAGGTAGGCGCGAGAGAGGCCTTAATTAACATTTCAATAATAAATAACCGTCGCATTAAAAATTCAGCTCCAACTTTTTAATGCCTCTCCAAAGGATCGCCGCCGAGTCTAACTAACGACGCCTGCAAATATTTTCCGACCTGCAAAACTTTTCCCTACAAACTTTGTTTTCTTAATGCTTTCTCTCTTTCTGCTATACATCTGGCCATATTCTCTCGCGTCCCGGTCAAGGCGCTAAATTGACGGGCTCTTAAAACATCGGGTGGCGCATTGAATTTTTGAAAATATGCAAATGCAAACTGTATATACGCGCCTGTCGGCGCGCTCTCGGCATCGCATCCTCTCTATATGTATCGATTACCGATCATTTCCATTATAACGCCCCCGCTCCTATCTCTTTCGCTGCGGCTCTCTCTCTCTCTCTCTCAGGGAATAATAAAACGCCGCGAGCCCTGAGTAAACAGCGCGAGCCTCTGCGCATATATAAGAGAGCCGTGCAAGCGAGCTTTGACGCCAAAGTTGCACAGGAGGCGCGATCAAAGTGCTCGAGAGTCTATGTGTGTGTGAGAGATTTGGATTTCATTTGGTAAGCGAAAACGCCCGGCCGACCTTTTGTTGTTCCATTTACGTTTGATAAGCGTCTCTGCCAGTTGCGCAACGAGTTCATACCGCGGGAATTTTTTCATGCTGACTTATTATTATTAACTGGCAAAGTTCTTGATGAGCCGAAATGATTTTTTTTTGTATATGTAAAACTTTCGAGCATATTCTATTTACGGGGCAATAAAACTGCCTAAAAAAAGGCTCATCTACACCCGATGACGGATAAAGATTTAACTAAATAGGATGAAAAGAGTCGATATTCGCGTAGGACGTAATGTCTGCTACAAGCCCAAGAGACTGCGCGCTTCATCCCATTCAAATTTCCAGCAAAACTTGCATCACTTAAGCAGTCTTGCGCTGCTCCTTTTTCAACTTCATTTAACTTTTGGCGGAAAGGAGGTCAATTTCTTGGAGGCCCGCTTGCGGTGAGATTCCGTTATTTATTCATCAAGCGACAAACAAAATTTACAACTTTGATAAGTCAAGAGAGCTTAATCCCCGCCGCTGCCGCGCTGCAACTCGACTTTTTCTCCTCCTGCGCTTGCCAGCGTTAATTTAATAACCAGTTTGCCAGCTAGTAAGCGTATTAAACTGCATACGCGCGAGCAATATTTAACTTTTAAAAATCTCTCCTCCTCCGATTCCAAATAATCATACCCTGCTAATTTATCAAACTGAATCTCTGCTGAATTTTCACTTATAATGAAAGATCCATTCATCGCCGGACTCGATGTTAATTATTCCCGATGTCGCAGCGGCCATTAACGTCAGGTATATCTGCGGATTCTTTTGCCATTCTCTTGGCCATAACGCGCGAAACGGCGGAGCCTAGATTCGCGCCGATTTGCGATTTAATTTATTCCGCGAGGAGCTCGACACCAGGAGCGGAGGAGCACCATTACTGGCCCTCTCGGTTATATGTTAAGCGGCATTAGCGTAAAAGCTTTTTTAAAAGACCGAATCACCTCCCCGAATTGCGACTTTAATACTAGAAAAGAAAAAAGCTGAGCCTGAATCCTGGATTGTCTGTCTTGGACGAAAAGGAAGCTATCAAAGCTATGGAAGTGAGCAACAAATTCGTCAAAGCATATTCACATTGCTCGTTATTTTTTTCCATTCCTATTTTTATTGCCTTTTTTCATAAAAGCTCAAAAGCTGATTTTAATAGAATTGAAGGCGAATAATTGGTGTTTGGGATCGATACAGCTTGGCCAACAATTTCGTGTGTTGATCGATGGACGTTTCGTGCGCGCGGCAACGCCGACCAGTTCGCTCGTTATTTTCGTTATTAAATGAATGAGAAAGCTGTTAGAGTCACATTAGACGTATAAAATATGTAGTCGGCTCCTGCGCAGTCATTTCCCATTATGAGAGCCTTTCGCGCGTGGGCCAACTTTTCCAAATCAATAGAATGATCCGCCAAGTAATTGTATAACAGAAACTGTCGGGTCATCTACTACGGTTATTTATTTTAAAATCTAACCATACCGCGATGAGGGATTGCTTGTCCGTGATGCCAATAACATTAATCGCAGACGATGTAATAATAGATGAGCGTATGTCGAAAATACGTTAACCCCGATATTACAAGAGAAAATTATTTATTTTATTTAAGCATATTAGTATAAACTGTTTTGATTCAACCGTATTCATTCTATTTTCGAGCATTCGAAAAGGTAACGATCCGAGCAGCAAGCAATATTCGAGCCTGAAGAAAGGACATTCCGTAACTAGGAACTCAATTCGGCCGGAGATAGGGTTCAAAGTTGAAATAGTCCGTCGTGGCCTCTACGTCTTGCCGACATAAGAACGTTATCCTTGGGCAATAAGACAAGGAGCGGGTCGTTCTGCAAAGCAGCAGTTCTAGGAAGAAAGCCACAAATTTTCCTTCAACTTTTTAAGCTCGTGGAAGGATTTAATTAGAAAAATAATTAAACATTCATATACGGATTAATTATTGAAGCTTATTGGAAGATGCAGAGCTTTTTTAAAATCGACTATCGGTAATACTACCCCTTAATTGCGAACTTTTATTTTACTTGCTTCAAGATGTGTTTGTATATCCGCGCGCGCCCTGAGTACACTTAATTTCGGTGCACATTATGGCAACGGCTTCGTTTCCTTTCCGATAAAATGCAGCATTAGAAAAACTTGGCTAAAATCCTCTTCAAACAGACCCGGGGAGAAATTAATTTTCAAGTTCTCGTTAAATTGCCGATAATGAAACGAGCAATCTCGAAAAATTCAATGTATATAGTTCGAGCAACAATGGTTTTTAATAACTTTTTTCTTAATCGTCCAATTCAGGGGAATTAATGAATTATCCAAAAAAAAAACTTTTGCCATCTCTACAATATTGGAGCGACCTAAAACAAAACTCGCGCGAAAGCAGGGAAACATAGCAAGTTTCGTCCGGAAAACTAGATTCAAACTTTCGTGGCCGTAGCTTCGTGTTTTCTCAACTTAAGCTTTAACCATTACAAAATCCGTAGTATCAATTTTCCAGGCAGGCTAAAAAGACTTCCGCAGGTTCGAAAGAAGGCAAGAAAGAAAGGACTTGCTCTCTTTCCCTCTTGTTCCCTCACGATCAGGAGGCAGGCTTTGACATTTCTAACTGGCAGCAGTCACGCTGGGGCTTCTGTCCTCGCGCCAGGTCCAGGGACGTTTTTTCGAGCGGCTTTTCTCTGCCGAAGGTTTTCTCATCTTTTCTTTCAAGGATCCCTACCTTGAGAACGCACGGCCCTCGCCCTATCAAATGAAAAGGCTAAAGGCGTTTTTCCTTTGCCCTTTGTTCAGGGGCTATTCTCGCTCCCGCAAGAAATATTCCAAGCGCGATATTCGTTAATCTTTAAACTTTCGTCCGCCTCTTTTGCTTCTTTCGCCTCATTCGCTTTAATTAAATTCATAGCCCAAGCTCTTTTATTCGAGAACCATATCCCTCTGCAGCTTAACGTTTTTTATAGGCGACGTGCCCAATGTAGAGTGGGTATACAGCCCTCGCATACCAAAACTCGAATCGCAAAATCGCAAGCCATAAAGAAAAATCAGAGAGAGAGCGAGAGAGAGAGACATCGCTACATCCCTCATCAGAAATTCCAGCTGCATTTTGCCGAAACAGGCCGAAATCCCCTTTGTAGCGAAAATGGCTTAAAGTCCTTTATTTTTATTAGCCGGGCCCGAAAAGTTGGCGCCTCGTATATCCCCCGCTCTGAGTTGCGGAAAAGCTCGAGAGCACGCGCGAACTTACCTATCTAGGCGCGATAAAGGAAAATTCTATTGGCAGAGCGACATGTTTACGAGTGTGATGTTTTTTTTTTGTTATCAGCGCCACGTCTGGAGCTGGAGAGCCTGGAGAGCGGCTACCACGGCCTGGTCAAGGAGAACGAGACCCTGGTGGAGGTGACGCCCCAGATCCGGGCCCTGGGTGCCAAGGTCTGTTCGTTTCGCATCGCCAATAAGCATCACGGCGAGGCGCCCTTTGAGATTGTCCTCAAGGAGAACGGACTCGCTGAATTAAGGGCTCTGAGAGTCCTGAACTGCGAGAAGCGCAGGAATTACAAGTTCGACATCGCTGCTGTCGCCTGCAATGGCGCCCAGTCTGACAAGTTAGTATAAAGACACTTTTTTTTTTATTCTTTCTCTTTACGGAACCTAATAAGCAATTTGCGGGCATTATGTTTAATAATCGTGAAAGCTGACAGAAAATATTACTATAGGATTATTAAAACTGCAATTGCTGGAAAATTGCAATGTTTCCAACTTTTATACAACTTATTAAAGTTTGAAAGCGCACATTGATTTTTATTTTTGGTTATTCTTGGAGTAGCGAGAAAGACTTGTAAAATGTGGCTCGCCCGCTCGCACTTAGCCCATTACTGCCGCGTTTATTATCTATTATATATAATAAATGGAATATAATTCAGTGACATAATTCAATAGAAATATATGAGGGGGAAAGCACTTGTTCGCAAGTATTATAGTACTCTCAAATTGAGCTGTATGATGGCATTTTGGAAAAACTCTTCATTTCAATTCAACCATAACTCGCTTTGCACATATAGTACCGTACTAGTCGAGAGCTTATTAAGCTTATGAGGCAAATATTATCGAAAATCGGAAACGCAGAAGCGCTCACCCTCCTAACTGGGCCGAATTCAGCCAGTCGGATAAATTTATAAAGCAAAGCTAACTTATAGGGCAAAGTGGAAATAGCACGCTTATTAAGTACGCGAGCTGCGAGCGCTAAATTTTACTCGAAGCACATTGTTTCCGGGAGACTTAGTTTGACGGAAGCGAGACTGATTGTTGTTTAACTCTTTGACACCTGATGCGCACGGCGGCACGTCATACACCGGTCTATATAGTCTAATTGCAAGACTTTGTCATCAGTGCCTCGGTTTGTAATCCACTTTGGGCCGCCTTTGAGCCTGTTTATCAAGAGCTTTAGTTAATATGCATCGAACGCACAATAATCTGGCCTGAAAGCGTTCGTTTGCCGCTTATTTTTTCCGATTACATAAAAATATATGCGCCCAGAAAAATATAGCGGAACACGAGTAATTTTCAAAATTCTCCTGCATTTGCAGCTATTCTAGGGACGCTCGCGAAGCTAAACTTTTGTACCTCTGAAAGGGCGCATTGTATAGAAAATTGTATGCATACGTAAATATATGTATATATATACAGGAATCTAAACGGTATCGGGATCAATAAAACGTGTCGGTAAATATAGGTATATACATGTATATAGACACATAAAAGGAACCTTCCCCCTTATTCGTCCGGGGTTGCTTTAACATTCATCTCAGGTTTTATATCATTGGTCCGCTACTTCCTTGTTGTACCAGACACGCCAGTGCTAAATTTAATATGTTAATTATCAATTTGTTGCATGCATCAAAGCAACAGGTTCGCTAAGCTAGTGCAAGCAATGCCAGTGTTTTAATGGAAGCCAAGTGTTGGATTAACGAGTCGGGCACAGCATTATATGTATTATCGATATACAGTCCATAAACTAGGTATAGCCGTGTTAACAAAAGCCAGTAATTTACAAATGAGCGTCAGCAAAATTTCGTCCGTGAAGTCTAATAATACGTCCGTCCGTAAAAGAAATTCATAATAAATCGATTACCCGGCCGCCCACATTTTTGCTCAACAACTCACGTTTTCCTCGTAGCTCCTGCTTAGTAAAAAAAAAAAAAAGAAAAAAAGCTTCGAGCCCTGTCGGCATCGATAACACCCCGCGCTTGCCTGCCTCATATACTTATTCAGTTATATTCTTTATTGACGATAAAGGTGTAGCAATAAAAAACGGGAAGCCAGGCGCCTGCGCGCGCGCGCGCGCTCGTACTGCTGCATAAATTTGGCTTTGTCTGCGCTCTACGATCAAACATTGTAAATCTGTTCGGCTATGTAAATCCGGGGTTGCCAGTATACACCTTTCTCCCTCTCCCTTCGAGCCCCCTGTCTCTTTCCCTCCCGCTCTCGCGCACGCACTCGTTCTTTTACGATGCCGTTAAAGATAAGGAGGTTGTGTTTGTAGGGTAGCCCCGTAAGTGTGTCAACACGCGCCGCTGATACGCAGAAGGGAAATCATAAAAAAATCTCTCACCTTGCTTTTAGGGTTTGTCCGTGTTATGGAAAAATTTCTGGCAACGCTGGAATACTTACTTTCGGGGAGTTGATACGTTTGCTATAAAAAATTAGCCTTTCTGAAATTCGAATAATCCGGACTATTATAATCCGCACTTGTATCGGCAAAACGGTCGGCAAATTAAATTTTTTAAGCGTTAAAAATACGAAGTTAAAAATTTTTCGTCATTTTGTCCGTATATTTGATGAAAAGGAATTCGTTACAAAAATTCAACGTCTATTAGACGAAAAAAAGTTCTTCTCTGAATGCTTTTATTATATTCTTATATTACGAAAATTTTACGTCAATTTTATAACGAATAACGGAATATTAAATATTTTTAACTGTGTAAATCGAAAATGCTTTATCAGCCAATCGATACCATTCGATCGACTGTCATTTAATTCACGTTGTCGATGCTCTTGCAGCGACGGGCTCCACTTTATTTTTTATTTGTTCAAATTCAGATTCAGCCGACTAACGAGTGTCGGCAAAAACTTTGACATCGCTTATTGGAGTGTTTTTGCTTTTTCAGAAACTTTTCCGTCCAAAGTGGACTGCGCGCTGCTGCGTATGTGTAGTTACATTTTCTACTTTTTTTACGCCTCCCTTAAATGATAGAGTAGTTTTTTCTTATTGTAATAACGCGTAACTCCCTGTAATTATGCTTGTAAGTGTATCATCGAGTCATCGATTTTGATTAAAAGTTCAATAATGTTATGTAATATGTGTATATATTAAGTAACTTATAATGTGAAGCTTGAAAACTCTTAAATGAAAATCGATGACTCGATGACACGAGGAGCAGCTCTCGCTTCTTGCTCCATATAAAGGCGAAAGCAAGAATTAAGCTCAATCTTACAAGCTGCAACTATCGACTGAATTAGGTTTCCTAAAAAAGACAGGACGCAATGACGAATTAAGCGGGTGGGGTATAACGTAGCGAGGCTCGTAAAACAAGGGATAATTTAAAATGGCCAGATTGAGCCGCGAGTAATAATACCTGCTTGCCGAGGACAATAAAGAGCTGCTTTCGTGGTGCCCGTCTGAGCGTTTACCTCCTCGGTATAATTTATAGTTTGAGCGCAGATAATGGGAGACAAACGCGCTCAATGTGGAACACTCCAAATTAGAAAGCTCATGTTTATACGGTGCGCTTTATGCTTTTTTTCTTATTCTTATTTTTTACTCGTGTCGAATTCATATACAGCCGTATTTGCTCAGAAGCTCAATCACTAAAAACTATGTGAGGCAAAATTATAAAAGGCATTTTTTTTACTAGCATTAGATTTGTACGATTTTTTCGTCCGTGCGTGTAGGTATTAAAAAAATTGAAAAACAGTTAAATTTTGAGACATTTTTATTTTAAAATATTCTCTCTCTTTTTACATTACAAAATATCGGCATACCTGTGTAAAATCTGACAGTTTTTCGAAATAAACATTAATCTCAATCACTATTTTGTCGTTGTTCAAAATGTAAACTGGATAAGTATAGTTTAGTAGTTTAGTAGTTTAAGGCTATTTTCCTCTTTTTCGACAAACTGATGTTTTAATGTTCTAAGTACATTGTATCCGATATTGGATCAACTGAATTGAAATCTAAAACTTGTATAGCTAATTCATTACGGCACTAATTATAACTAAAATTGGATTAAGAGTACACTTAGCTTTCCTTAAGGTCTTCATTCTTAATTTGATAGCAATAATAAGAAAATTATATTTTAAAGTTACAATTAAAATTATATTTATTAAAATACGACAAAAATGGAATTTTATAGAAAGAAAGTAAATGGATAGGTTGAAAAAAGCCATCAGAGGGGCATCGCAGTAATTGTATAAAAAAACGCTCTTAAAATAAGACCGGGAATAATGTGACATGAAAATGGAATACGTGCCGTTAGCAAGTAGGTTAACCTCATTCCTAGATGGGTCAAGAGAAGGCGACAATAAATCGTAAGCAAGATCCAGCTCATCTAAACCATCGGCTTATTTTTTCAGCGCAACCGTCCACATCACGGTGGTGGACGTCAACGAGTACGCGCCGCAGTTCCTGCAGCCGGCGTACGTTAGCACCGTCGACGAGGGCCGGCTCTACGAGGAGATCGTGCGCGTCGAGGCCTCAGACCGCGACTGCACGCCCAAGTTCGGCGACGTCTGCAAGTACGAGATCCTGACGGCTGACCAGCCCTTCGTCATCGACAATGAGGGCGCCATCAGGAACACCGAGCCGCTCGATTACGAGAGGTCGCACAACTATATACTCAGCGTTGTCGCCTACGATTGTGGAATGAAGCAGTCGGCGCCCGCTATGGTTACCATCAAGGTGATTCATATTCCTTGACTAATATTCTTTTACCTATTCGCCGCTTGATGCATTGCTTTGAAAAATTCGCGCGTCATTAGACTATAGAATTTTTTAAACCCTTTTTAAATCCAAGCGCCAGATTCGATATATAATTTTACGTTTCGAGCTCCATTATAATTTTTGCTGACAGAAACGCTTACTCGTATTGACAGAGCTGAGTAATCAAGCGAATTTAACGAGGAGATTATCACGGGAAAACCAAAATTCCCTCTGGGCCCTCTCGACAAAAACATCATGTAAGAATCGTCGCAACCTCTCCTACAGATCAACGGGCCCGACACATTTTCCAAAGCATTGTCAACCTTTCCATAAGCGCTTATCTCGAGGCGCGTATCGCGGAATTGAGCGCGTTGATGGAAAATCGCAGCGGCAAATGTATCGAAAGCTGAATAGACGTCCGCTCGCTCACACAGACTGCTGAATAGCATTTGATTTCGGTCCGTGAGCGCATTCTCGATCCGACCTGAATAACGCGCGACGACATTATATTTCTCTCGAGTGCAGGCAGCGCGCAGGTTCTGCAGCGCGAAATTAAATGCCATTATGCGCGCGCGAGCGGGGAATTCTTCGCGGGGCCGGACCGATAAGATACCTTCTGTATATAAGCGCCCCGCTTTGCCCCCCCTTTAGCGTAAAGTAGGTTTCCCGCTGCGGCGCGACCCGCACGCTTCTCACACTCTGCGTTTGTTTGAATACTCTGCAAAGTATTTTCAATCCGTTGTTGGTCGTCTCTTATACTATTGTCTGCATTACGGACTCAAAAATTCAATAGCAGAAAACGCGCTAGTAAAAATAATTTTCTTACCAACAAACAAAAAAACAGCTATGCACTCGGCATTGTGTAATCAAATCTTATCGCCTCGCGTCCGAGAGTGCGCGCCAACTTTATTATATCAGAATCCGTCTCTCAGCGCGTTATTACCTCTATCATTTTATCATTGTACATCCCCCTGGCCTCTAGCCACAGATTAACTTGCGCGCACGCGCGCGGAATCTAATTAATAAGCGGCTCTTGTCGGCTCCTAAATTAAAAAGGCCTGTATACTTTTAGGTATTAAGCTAGCGTACAAAAAGTCAATAGTAATGCGTATACATATTAATTACTTAAAAAGCTAGGATAGCGGCGGGGCTTGAGTCATGTGAAGCTCGTGAGCGGAGAGTATCGGATTCAGGCGCTCTCGTAACGTATAGGGGGGGTTCATGACTGTGCGTCCCCCTGCACAGCGCGATTTATCGCGCATGTGACTCACCTTTGCCCAGAGAAAAATCGCTTTGCGTTATATGACTATATTCATATATATGTGTGCAGACGAAAGAGCAACTCGATATTGAAGCTCCGTCGATGCGTCGAGAAAAAAATTGTGCTTTTTTTTTATTAAAATGCATTAATGCAATATTGAACTTTTTCATTATTTTCAAAATAAAAAAACAGCCGCAATTTTCCGTTTAAGTTTTCGATGAGACCTTCAAGGGCTTTTTGTGCACATTTTTACAAGAGAGTATTTCCATTTTAATCAAAACGGCTGCTGCGGCAAAAAAAAAATTTATTTTATCCTCGTAAATCACGCAATAAAAGCTCCATATCAATAAATAAAAGAATAATTCAAGAAACGCGCATCGATTTAATTTTAGGAGAGCGAGCACGTCCCTCTTAAATTAGGATATTCAATATTTTGCGTGAATAAAAAATCTGGGGATTGCCGATGCAACGCGAGGGGTATCAAGAGACCGTTAAAAATTTATAAACGCCCAAATCGATCGAGACCAAAATTCCTGTGTATACTTACAGACGTGGATGCGGATGCTTAACTGATTCGAATAAAGGGCAAAAAATAAAAAATTTAATAGTTCGGAATTTTTAAAAATGTAATTAAAGCTCACTTGTCCTTCAGAATTGAGAACTTTTCTTTTTGATTGATAAGTTAGTATAAATAAAAACACGCGTTTGATCACTTTTAGTTTTTAATCTATATATAGTTTATTGTTTGGAAGATATAACAATTTATTAATATAGTTTTCCAACTGGCGTCTTTTATCTATTAAAAAACTAGGCTTATCTCCTTACCTACTTTTCTACGCCTAATCTCTTTCCACATCAAGTTTGGTACACGTAAATAGAGAAAAGTCGGAAAATTCAAAATAAATTATCGATAAAATCTTGCGGCAGGAAGGCCATAACATCGCGAGGGCCAAACTGGCCATTTTAAAAAAAATCGATCCTCTCACCCACGTCCCTATCTCTCTCTCGGTAGCAGCAGCAGCAGCATCACTTAAAATCTCGCGACGGCTCTTGCACTTGTATATATATACAGAGAGTGTCAAACCGCGTTCGCTCCAGGGCCGCAGGGGCGATCGATCAAAGGAGAGGTTGCGCTCCGAAAAAAGCCGAACCGTCATAAAACGAGCGCCCACTGCTCTCGCGTCATAAAATCCGCGGCTCGAAAAGAAAAGAAAGCTCGTACGTCCGTTCCAGGGAGGGAGGGGGGGAATAAGAGAGTAAGAGAGACATACTAACTCGTTGTGGCTCGTTAAAAAAAGGTCAACAGGGTCTGCTCGCCGGGCTGGCGCGGAGTGCCGGAACGAGTGGATTACGCCGCGGGCGTCGAGGCCCAGCCCCTGCTGCCCTCGGCTCGCCTCGAGCTCTGCGACGCTCCCTGCAGCTTGAGGAACTTGAGGGCCACTCTGAGCCTGGCCACGGATCACATTGGCAAGGGCTGCGACCGGGACACCTACACCGTCAGGAGCCAGCGCAAGCTCTGCGGGGCATCCAAGGACAGCGTCGACCTGCTGCCGACGCCGGGACCAGCGACGCCCTGGACCGCTTCCTTGTCGAGGGACGAGGGCAGAGAGGCCGATGAGATCTTTGAGTTCGATGGAGCTAATTCGGCGGCCATTGTACCAGAGGACGTGCTCGAGCATTCCCTGGCTCAAAAGTTCAGCATTGGCGTCTGGGTTAAGCACAGGCCTAGGCCCAGGCAGGACCCACACGTCAAGGAGCATATTCTCTGTGCTGCTGATGATCACAGTGAGTATTGCAGAGTTATGTTTTTTTTTTTTTTTTTTTACCGTGTTCCACATCTCAAGCTTCCCATCTACAAACGAATATTTCAATAGTAATTTTAAATGTTTCACATAATAATATTAGCAAAAGTGTGTCTTTTAAAGTGTATACTTGCTAAGCTTAGTGAGCCCTTCGTGTAATATTTCGCAACAACTTGAGCGCTTCAAAATTGTTTCGCGAGAGTTTCAGATTACAGCCAGGCTAGACATTTTCATATAGTTGTACACGAGCTGCAGACACGTACGTTCCTGCCGGGCTGGCCCGAGTTTAACCCAAAAATTCCTGCTTTAAAGTACACATAAACACGTTTTAAGTACTGAATTTCGCGCGTAATCTTTTAAGCTTCGGGATTTGGATACTCATAACTATGGCTTCCGAAACTCAATCTCGTGTAATGTGCAATTTTTAGATGTTCATTTTAGATCTGTTGTTAAAGACTTTTTTTAATCTTACTTGTTTTTTTTTAATTATTATTCATTCTCCCATATACACTGCAGTTGGCTTGTTTTACTTAATGTTTACGTCATGCTTCATTAACTTCTACATCAAAGCTTATTCACTTATCTCTTCCACTATTATTATTGTTACTATTATTATTATCGTCGTTATTCGAGATTGCTATTGATTATTATAATTTAATAAAATAAAAATTATTAAAAATAGATGCATTTGTAAAATAGCTATAAACCATATAGAAGATTGAAACATGCAAAGTTTCAAAACAACATTTTGCATAGAATTAAAATAAAAAAAAAAAAACATTTCGAAATTATAATTTTAACTTTACAGTATCTAGTACAATAATTCGTTTCTCCCTTATAAAATATTATTGACGTTAAAGCTGCCTTTGAATACTAAAAATAGATAATTGTTAAATAGAACTATGCCTTTCACGTATTCCATTATCCCCCGCTTCGTAATTTCAAAATCCACAAGCGAACCATTTGTCCATTAAAATCGTAATGGAATGATTGGTCACTCTGCATCAGATTGTCCTTCCAGTCTTGGCTTAATTTTCAAAACGCGCCAAAACCCTGCAACAACATAATCCCATATTAAACCGACCGAAAAAAAAAATGCTTGACGCTTAATCGCGTATTACGGCGCATTTAAGAAAACTTGCATCAATTTAGCTGCAAATATCTCGAGTACGTCGCGGTATTATGGGTGTACACGCCCAAGTTGGGACAGTTACTTGAGTCGCGATTACATTTAACACGGCGACGAAAATAATTAGAACACGTTTTAATGACGAGTCTTGGAAAAGTCAGCAGTCGGCTGGCTGCGCGCTCAAAGAGACCTAGAGTCCGGACGCTCAAAGGGTTAATTTTCTTTTTTCATCTCGTTTTCTCTTTTCAGAAGGGAAGATACGTGCTGTGATTTCGGAAAATTTTTTTAATCACTCGACGTCTCATTTCTTTAGAGAACGCTTAAAAGGAGATGGATGTAAAATTTTTGAAATCTCCTCGCGCTGGATAATCTCTGGAAGAAAATTAGTTGCAGATTTAGCATGCCGTCTGAAAATAGATTCCAGTTGATAAGCGCTTTTTATCTGCTTACGAAAAATAGCCATTCGCGCGCACGATATAGATATACATATATGTATATATAGATATCGTGCGCTCCGAGTAGTGAATATAAATTTTTTAAAAGTCCAATCTAATTACCTATTCAACGCTCTGGCGACGCCCAGGAAGCGCTAAAAAGCTATTTACTGTGTATACCTACTCTTCGCGAATCTTTTATGCATTTCGCAATTTTCGCATTAGCATCGTCCGCC
This sequence comes from Eupelmus urozonus, assembly GCA_900480035.1. Classification (NCBI taxonomy): domain Eukaryota; kingdom Metazoa; phylum Arthropoda; class Insecta; order Hymenoptera; family Eupelmidae; genus Eupelmus; species Eupelmus urozonus. The sequence goes on along the minus strand of UELX01000283.1, from coordinate 45,757 downwards.
TAATGAGGTAACAGTTTTCAAAACTCTGAATTAAATAAAAGCCTCTCAGCTAGCCGCCTTTTAAAATTCAATTTCGAGATATTCCTCTTTAAATGTAATCATACCTTGCCCACATCGCAGAGCTATCCATTAATTTAGCAACTTTATAAAATCCATTCCGCTAAAATATTCATCTATATATGTCTATCGAATCTTAAACTTTCAGAAATGAACCGTCACCACTATGCTCTCTTCATCCGGAACTGCCGTCTGATCCTGCTGCTGCGTCGTGACTTCACCGAGGGCGATCCGGACATGTTCCGTCCGGCAGAATGGCGCTGGAAGCTGACCCAGGTCTGCGACGACAGGTGGCATCACTACGCAATCCAGGTGAACTTCCCGAGAGTGAGCCTGTTCGTCGACGGCGAGGAGTGGCACGCCGACAAGATGAATCCGGAGATCATCGACGATTGGCCACTACACCCGGCCAAGGGCATCAATACCACCTTGGTAGTGGGCGCCTGCTGGCAGGGATCGGACAATAAGACCAAGCATCACTTCCGCGGCTACCTGGCCGGGCTCAGCGTCTTGGTCGGCAGGAACGAAAAGCCCGATGTGCTCAGCTGCTTGAGACACTGTCAAGAGGGAATCCACGTCCCCTCGATGGACCTGCTTCAACCAGGCACCCAGCTCTTGACTAACTCGGATCTTACCGAATTGAGAATTGACGGAGATAACAAGACCAACGTTGAGACGCTCCTCAGAAGAATTGGATATACCAACTCCAGGAGATTCCCCACGCCTGGAAGAAGGAATTTCAGACTCGATACGACTATTATCTGTGAGGGAAGAGAGGAGAGACCACTTACTGTACCCTCCATCCAGTCCTACGTTTTTGTACTTCCGCCGCCGCGTCCTGGTATCACTGTCAATGGTATATTCAAATCAATATTATTTATACTAAAATAAATGCAAAAATTAATTAATTAATTAATTAATTAATTTGTCTTTTCATTATTTCTTTTTCAAATTTTGTATTTTACATAAAGAGAATTTTGCCAAATTTCAGATTCATAATTCAGAATAGTGAAATAAATAGTCGTTTTAATCTTGATAAGGCCAAAGGAATTTTTTTTATTGCGTTAATATTTTTTTGATTTCGTTGTTGCATTTTAAATTCGGCAACTTTTTATAAGATATTAGTAAGATATTTTATTTGGCATAACAAAACTCCTCTAATTTTTATGCATTTCAGGCACTGGTTACGTAGCGCGTGAGTACGCCGATTTCCGAACAGGCGTTCGAGTGTTTCCGGATGCGCGTGTCACCGCCGGCTCAGCGGCCCGCCTTGACGCTTGTGCCGTCAGCGTCTACCCGAGCCTGAATCCCGACCACGAGAGCCTCAGTTTACCCGGCGATACACTTAGGCGCTTCCACTCGATCAGCGCCAGAGTCGACCGGGACGGAGTCGTCCTTTCGGGCGCAGATACGCCACATAACTACCAACAGATCATACGCTTCATCACCTACACGAACCGCAAGCCAGCCTACTATCTCGATCGTGTCTTTAAGCTCACCTGCTCTGAGTTAAGGTAGGTACTCAATGAATTTTATGCTGGCAAATAGATCAATTTTATAAAAATTTACACAAATTTGATTAGTCTCAAAGTTTTACTTTTCTCAGAAATTACGTTCCTCATTACTTTGCTTTAAAAATTAAATTATTAATTTAATTTATTGAGACATTTCTGATTATTATTTTTAGTTTTTTTCTCATAAAAGTTTAAATAACCAAACCTAAATATATGTTTATCCAACATTTACAGTGGCAGATTTGCAAGTAACGAGTACATCCAGACCCTGGCGGTGATCCATCCTAAAGAGAAGACGACGTCGCCGGCACCACACTCCACCCACACAGCCAATGACATTCCGATGGCGAGGATCGTCGAGCCTCAACCAGGTCACGCACTTCTCTCACCCCATCATGCCGAGCTTAATGAGGAGTACGCGACAACGCAGCTCCGCGAGGGCGGACACGGCGCAGCTGGTGGCAGTCACGCTGTGACCATCGTCGCCGTCTGCTGCATTGGATTCCTCTTACTTATGGTGGTCGTGGGTGCCGCGAGAGTTCGAGGTGTGTTCAGATTTGTAGCCTTTCTTTTCTCGTTTTGCGATATGCTGCTATAGAAAAGTTAATGAACTGATGCCTATGTTTTGTAAACCTGATAACTTTCAGTAGCTACTCGGTTGGCGAAGAATCTGTATTTTATTCTTGACTTAAAAAGTTCTAGTTAAGGAAGTTTTTTAAAAAATTTCCTTGCGTTTAAATCAAATCACTAACTTAACAAAATATTGACATTTTTGCAGTATTTACATTTCAGTAATAACTCAATAGTTTCAGAGTAATTACATTAACTTAGAGTTTCGTATTTACTTAAAAGTTCAGGAAATTAATTAAATAAGTAAAAGTACTTGTCAGAGAATTAATTGGAACACTAACGTAAATGGTCATCGCAAATCATATATATTGGAAATCAAAAGTGGAAAGTTGTTTAGTAAGTACTTTGACAATGTAGGTCATTCATATTGAAACTTGCAGCATTGATGTATAGTGAAATATAAACAAGGACGTTGATCCACATTTTGTTCTAAAAACTATTGATTCTCTCACCTCTTAATAATCTTTATTTAAATATGAAGAATCAGAGTCGAGGTTTATTCTCTGATTAGATCATTGATTTTTATTTCTTTCATTGTTTAATGATATTATTCATAAGATGTAAATCTATGGTTTCGTAAGCGTTTGACATTTTAATTTTTATAATAGTAAATTATTTGATTAAACTTAATTTGTTATTCAATTGTATTATTTGTTATTTTTTAGTACATATATTATTTTCCGTATACGATTAACAACACTTTCAAGAATAGAGAATCAATAACAATTAAACAATCCCAATTTACATACTAATAATCATCAAAACACAAATGATCGTGGCTAAATATACAAATGCTAGTTTATTGATCAATCTGCAACTTCCCTTGTAGATTTTATCGAAAATACACAGAATCCAATACAGAGTAATATATATTTATTGTTATAAATTATTATATACGATGTCCAGTATCTATAATTGAATATTTGGTAACTTTTAATTGCGACTAGATCTTAAAATCGTTTATAAACTAATATTGTTTGCAAATAATTTCCAACTAATTTCGTTTCTATAAAAACAAGTGAAACAAATATCGACGTGATTTAGACAATTTTTAAATTTATTATTTTGTTCGTCACAGGTGCAAATAAGCGACGACGCTCGGCTGGCGAAGAGCTAGCTGCCGAGACAGAGATGGCTTGGGATGACTCAGCCCTGGCTATCACCGTGAACCCAATGGACAGGCTAACAGAGCAGGAAGCAGCTCAGAACCGACGCGACGAAGACCTCGACGATTCGGCGAGCTCTGACTCTGAGGACGGCTCATTCAGGGACGAGGACCTCGACACGTCTGACTGTGAGAACGACTGTGATCTCGGCACTGGCAGGCGCCACGGGCGCAGCTCGACTCCTGACTATGAGTGGGATCACCCCAACGTTTAAGAGAAATCCGACAGAGCCGACGAGCCACCGCGCTAATTACATTTACTGAATAAGGTGGGTACTTTCGAGAATTTTTGAATCAGTCAAAATATTATTAAGGACGAATATCTTTTAATCTTATATTGATCTATTTCTACTGACATGCATAAAAATTGTCATCAACTATTTTTTTACAAATTGAATTACTTACCAATAGATTCACTTCTTTCTAAACTTGAATTACTTACGTTGTTTTTTTACAAAAGTAAACTTTGTTTCCAGAAAATTTTGCAATTTTCATTCTTTACACATTTGATTTCTTGCCTATTTATTGTCTCAAATTTCTAGATTCCTGCATTTTCTTGCATTTATAGATTCCTATAAATGCTGATGCAACTTATAAGTATTTATAAGAGTATATAAAATAAATATACCTAAGGACTGTAAATTATTCATAAACCTTTGTACGAAGTTTTAAATAGGCCAATTTAAAATCTTTAACACATTTGAATTCAATGTCATCACTTTTCATAAATTTAACGTAAACTTTTAAAGTACACTGGTCGAAGCAAAAATCTTTCAAATTGTTTATGAAATTTTCCAATAGAATAGACTGAAACAACGGAATTATCAAATGAATTATCAAATAAAAAACCGTTCTTAAACATATTTCTTTTGATAAGTGTAAGGTTCCAGTGCATCAAGTTCGCGTTTGTAAACTACCGTTAACGCACTCTATCTATAAAGTTAAGCCTTTGAAATGGATTTTCATCTTTTGAGATATAAAATATAGTTCCACATCCATGTGTAAGTTGAATTTTATCTCAACTTTTCTCCTTCGCTTTGCTCCAGACCTGTAACCGGAAATATTCTAGTATTATTTTAAAATTGTAATTAAAATTAAACACATTTCCTTATTTTAAAATATTTTAAATGTTTAATCTAGACATCACGGAGCCTCGAAATGCAAATTCATCTACTTTAAGATCAAGAATCAAGAAATGATAATTGTCGGGGTTTGAAGCAGAGCGGCACAGAATGTCAACGCTGCCTTGTCTCGAATATTCAAGGGCTCGAAGTAAAGGCAAAGTTTGCAGAAATCGGCAAAGTTTCGAATTTGGCTCCAGAGACTTCATATCCTCCCTATATAGGACACCTTCAGAATGCTCGGTCTGTAGATTCGTAGGTGAACTGTGTTCTTGCAGGTAGGTGGAAGTGTCGTCATATTATATCCGTCCCCTTAGATTGAGTTTCTAGTACCAGGCATCGGCGAATCGACGGTGTGCTGCTTGAACAAGAGAAAAAATTTTAAAAAAAGAAAGAAAGCAAGCGAGCGAGCAAGCGAGAATAGGAAAAAGAGAAAGAAAGAACGATTTAAATCTGTAAGAGTGCGGGACGCTTTATTCTAATAGTTGAACAAAAAAATAAGGACTCTTTCTACGTACGGTAACAATTGTTAACAACGGCGGTTGTCAAGGTATGCGGATGTATTATTCTTCGAAACTATTTTCACACACATATACACAACAAGCACACACATTCAGTAAAAATATTTAAAAAATTGATAAAAAAGAAAAATGTATTTAGAAGTCCACGCGGATGACTTGTACCTTTCTGAAAATCCCGAGGGCAAACTCGAAATTTTTCAATGCTGGAATATGCTTGCAAAGCTTAAAAAAATACAATGGACTGCAGTCGAGTAGATTGAGACTAGATATTTAATAAGAAATATTTAAAAGATAAAAATCGGAAAAAACTATTTATCAACCATTTCGTTCATTACATGTTTGTATAAGAATTTGAGTATTGTTGGTAACGTATCAAAGACTTTTAAATGCACAAATCGACTTTTACAATTGATACCAAAACAAAAAAAAAACAATAAAATAAAAAAAAGTAAAAAAAAAATAAAAAAAAATGATGAGATGCGAGTTTCACTACAGTCTGCCTTCTGTTAAATGCTTGACTAATACAAATATTATAATAGATAACAGAGATTCATTTTACGCTTTTATTATAAATATATATCAACATTTTTCAGAATGCTCATTTATATAAGCGATGAGCAGGAGAAGAAAAAATATCGCTACTGGTACTAATGGTATCTGAAAAACACTGTTCGAAACATTTAATCTTTACTATCGAATGTAGGCTCCAAGTAATAATAATGCGAACTCTCAATAACGTATATTTAAAGAATAAGCCGATTGAGCTTTACGTTTTGCATTTCTCTATAATCTTCCCCAGGAAGTTACGATTTCTCGGGAGAAAACCGACGTTTGTACTATGAACTCGCTTGTTCTTTTTTCTTTAAAAAGAAAAAAAAACGAAAAAAGTGGGTCATCAGTACGAAATCTTCAGATTTGCTAAGAAAAAAAAAAAATAATAATAATAGAAAGATGAGAAGAAACTTTTTTCTTAGAAGCGCTTTTCGCTTCCCATCCAAAAAAAATTAGAGATAAAAAAAACTGTCTCTCGTACACTCACATGAGCACCCGCTTGCAATAGTAACTTTGATCTTGCTTCTTCCTGATATCTTCCAATTTTCTTCAAAGCTTGGTCGAGATATACCGCAGCAAATCTTTGCGTTATTTGTTTTCATTATTTTCCCGGAGGAATGAGTAACTATTTTGTTAAATCGCGTGTAAGTATTTGTCAGCATAAGAGAGACATTTAAATTCCTTCATATCGTAATTGAGGTATACGGAGCGGAGAAATATTGTGTTTATATGTCACAGGCGTGTGTTGTCAATTACTTTGCATGCGAAGTACTCCCCTTATAGATATTGGCAAAACAAAAATGATGACTCAGTATCGAGTTTAGAAAAGATATAATATAATAAGGAGGTGTACGGATTTCTCGTGTTTTCCTGTACGAGTGCAGTGCAATCTCGTTTGATTTTTTGGTAGGCCTGGGACTATGTAATTCGTTTTTTTGTACGTTGCTATATAATACCGATATATGTTTTCCTCCTTGGTCGTTGATCACTTTGAAACTTTTGATAATTGTTGTGTAGGAGTTTCTAAATAAAAACAAATAAGAAGGCTCTTCATCTTTATGAGAAAAAAAAAAAAAAAAAAATCAACCAGCCGTTGGACTGTCTTCTTCGCGCGCGGCTGGTCTTAATTTAGAGACACGTCATTATTTCTCTCCGACGTGCGGGATGCAAAAAGAATAAAAAAAGAAAATTAAAAAAAAAAACTGTGTATTAACAGGCAGTATTTGATATACATATTTACATATACATTGCGATGTTTCATTCGGAAATGCTCTATTTACGTCGCGCATTTAAGCACACAACCTCGAGAGGAATGCAATTCTTTGCTTTTCGGAATAATCGACCGACTCGCGCTGCAGCGAGCTTGCTAAAATATAAATCCTCGCGAGACTCTGGCAAACAAAGAAAGCAAATTACAATATCCTCGCGGACAATGAGTTTTAATAAAAAAAGAAAAATGAAAAAATAAACAAGCAAAGCTCTACAGTTTGTAATATCCGATAAAAAATATGAATGATGATGAATACAAATACTGCCGAGTCCTAATTCACGTGTATGTATGTATTTTTAGGGAAGTTATATCGATCAAATAAGAAAAAGAACTTAGAACTGAATATTTGAGTATGACGAGTAATATATGTAATTCATATAGGTACTATATGACAATTTATTTTTCCAACGTGCATATCATATCATTTTTATAAAAGAATTGGTGATTAAAGAGTAAAAAAACGAAGCGGAAAGAGTCGAGATTTAAGAGAAAATCGAACGCTTTTTGTGAGAAAGAAAAAAATTACGGCCCCGTATATCTCTACTCCCACTCCCGTATATTTGTAAAATTAAGATCGATTTGTATAAGAGCGCCGTCTTACGACACGGCTTTGCCATAATAATGATAAACAGACTACTATAGTGTTTCTTCGTCATATCCTCATATAATGAATTCTTCATCACTGCGATTATCACCTTCTTACTATTATTTCCTTTTTCTTTTCTTCTCTTATTTTTTAAAGCGCTTGTTTTTCATGCTATTGTTTGGCACAATAGTCTTTTTTATTTTAATATTAAATCAACCCACCTGGCTTTCAATAAAACCCTTCCAATTTTTCGAATTTATTCCTCCTCCTTCCCCCTCCCCTCTTCTCATGGCCAGATGAGCATAACGCATACTTATAAGTACACACGTAGCGATATAGCTCTTCATGAGTCAGATCCATTCATCGCGTACTCTTTTGTTATTCTTCTTCTTCTTCTTCTCCTTCCTTTTCTTTAAGTTTAGTCATTTCATTTACAAATTCATGGCATTTTTAAAATTTTCATTTCACCTTTGTCTTTACACATTGAGTAGTATTTCAAGAGTACGTAGATTCCTTTTTTTAATATTAGTGTCTTTACGATAATAGAAAAAGACAAAAATCGTTCGTTTCTCCGTGGAAAATTAATTGTATCTGTGTGTGTATGCATGTATGTATGAATGTGTACGTATGTATGTATGTGTATATACACACACATGCTTGCATCTAAAATATTACAGCACAGTTTCTTATTTTTCACATAAGGATAATATAATAACTAATCATTACATAACAGCTTTTTTAATGCATTTTATTTTTTCTATGCATTTTATCTCTTTATCAAGGCTCTAAATTTTTTTTTAAACTACTGTACTGTTGGTCCTCTTTTTTTAAAATAATTTAAATACTTATTATTCTCTCTATGTTTTTTTCTGTCATTATGTACTTGAAAATGATGAACAAGTATAAAAGATGAACTTTACATACTGTACTTAACTATTAATTAATAAAGAAAAAATGCGATCCTATAAGTGAACAAAACTTTATATATATATATGTATATATATATATGTCTACATATATGTATACATATGTATATATACGCATATACATATACATATACATATACACATACATGGAAATTAAAAAAAAACCGAGAGAATGAACAGCACTTAGGTAGGCGAGGTACGAAGTATGACGAGGCAGTAGTCGACAGAGGCAACAAAAAAAAAGGCAAAATTAGAGCTCTCGGGCCATTATACACGTGCGCGTTGACGAGCCCATTAAACGAGCTCGACGACGAAAAAGAAAAGGGTTGGAATGCATTTTTGAACGCGATCGCGTTACAAGCGAGCGATAAGCGCGCGGGGCCAGCCATAGGGCTTTGTCTGCATTTTCCCTTTTCCGCGCGAGAAAAGGCCGCTCCGCTGCTGTCTCGTTATCGCGTCCAACACATTTTACGGGAGCTGGATTAACAAAGAGCGTAGTCAGCAAAAAGATCGATTTGTAACGCACTGTAATTGTTTTTTGTAGGCAGCTAAAAATATAAATATATGCTATTATAATGTAATGCGTGACACACGGTGTATAAGAGCGACGCGACGATTACCGGCCCGCGTGCGCGCCTAGCCTTTAAGATGAATTTCCAATTCCGTTCTAAATTATTTCGATGCTACGCGCGCCCACGCAGCTCGCCTCGCGAAAGCACACGCACACACTGACACACTTACACTAATAAACACACACACGCACACACACACACATACACAGATCACAGCAACAGATTTAAAAAAATCTCATACGTAGGTGTCACAAGACATTTGATACGAGGGCATTCCAAATTCCAGCTGAGCTTGAAATGCTCAGATTGTGCAGTCAAAGGGCGAGAAGTGCATAGCATAAGTGACACTTAAGTATGACGATTATTGGAAACATGACAGTGAGAGGAAAGGCGCGGTATAGAGATGAAACCTGTAAAAACTTTTATAGCGGATATACGTACAGCTTCGGTCGAAAAAAGGAAAAGAGGACTTTATGAAAAACACGAGAGGGAGATAGCTGATAAAGACCGGGGTAAGATCGAACGCATCTCTGGCCTACAAATTCGTATATTTTCCTCGTCACTCGCGCGGAGAGAATGCATTTTCTTGATGGGTGGCCCGTTCGCATCCTGACTCCGGTCGTTTTGTAAGAAACAATAAATAGACAAATCGACGAACAAGCGCTTTTTTACTCAAGATGTACGTGCGTCCGGAGCAGAGATTACAAAAGTTATAGAAATAAAGAACACAGAATTATACCCGAAAATATATGATTAATGCGTACCCATCATACTAAAGCTTTTCGGCTTTAAAGGAAAACCTATATTATATATAAAGAAAACAGATTCTCATTAACCAAGCGCCAACTAAAAATTCCCTCCCAGTACCGACAGAGAAAAAATTGTGTGTGTTAACTAATAAGATTAATCGTAAAGCTAATATTAATGTTAAGGCAAAATAAAAAAAATTATCATTGGTATACATAGAGAAAAAGAAAAGAGGTACCACTGTACGCTTACATGTTAAAAAAAAAAAATCTCACGTCAACCTAAGCAAGAATGAGAACGTATATAGGAAGCGAAGAAAAAATAATGAGGAGCGAAGGGCGTTTTTGCAAAGGCGCGACACTGTTTGTTTTTCCGCAGATCTTTTCGTTTGGATTACGGTTGTAACCACGATTATTATACATTACTAATTAATTATAATACACTGAGCAGCTCAGCGGCGTTGTTTTTTCGTGGCGCACACAAATGTCAAATTATGATAACCTTGTTAAATACGCAAACTGAGATTGTTCGGCAAAACAATATTAGCAATAGCAGAGATGAGAAGAGAAAAAAAATGAAAAATCCACACATGCGCAAACACACACTGCACATGCTAGGAATATAAAATACTATCTTAATGATATATTATAAATAATAACTAAGACGTCAAGTGTATTTGTTTAATAAAGGTGTACATTCGAAAAAAAATTAATATTACTGTTTTTTACTTCCTTTATCCATTATCCATACTCTATGTTGCTGTTATCTATCTTTTATTTGGTTTGAAAATTATTTACTTGTATTTTAGCAATGACAATATTTTATGTATTAAATTTTATTTTTGTTTATTTATCTTTTTTATAGATTCTCAAATTTTTTTTTATATAAAATAAAATATATTAGTATAGTGTTCTAATAAATGTAAACATCAATTTAATTCAGATATAATTAATATTTTGAAAAATTTAAAAGCACGCTAAAATTAATTCTCAATATTTTTCTTATGGTATAAATTATCTAATATTTAAGAAGTTAATCCTTAATTGGAAACAGAACGCTGAATTAGATCTGAGAGCCTGGATTACTGAAGAAAAAATTGTGTATCCAAGTGAAATCTCTTACAATTTAGCTTTAATATTAATTAAGCTATTAAGCTGTGGTTATTGTCTACTTTATAAAGAATGCTTTACTTGTTTTAGTGTTAAAGAAATTAATGCAACTCGAAGGATTGATATTTTGTTATCGCAGCTTTTCTATGATTTGCTATCTGCGAAACTAATAAGTAAATCTTAATTTTGCGCCGATTTGATGCATTTAGTTGTCCACTTTGTCAAAAAAATTCAAGTTATATTTAAAAAATGACAGTGAATCTTGCTTTTTAGCTTCGCTAAGCTAAGAATTAGTTTTGATGCTTATAAATAAAATGAAAGTATTCATATTTATATACAAATTTTATTGTTGTAAATTTATTAGATAATATACTTATTCACAACGAAACCGGCTGGAGCTATTTACATACGCAGTAATAATGTAAATTACTCTTACAGTAGATAACATATTCTGTAAAGTATTTTTTATAACTACTTAGAAAATTATTTACATTTTTATTACTGATAAAAAGCTATTGTTACAATGTCTACGACATTAAGCACTTTTTTGTATGAAATTGAAAAAATGTTGTGATTATAAAAGGCAAATTTTTTGTTTAGTTTTGGTCAATTTTGAACAATGATGATGTATTCGTTTTTAAAGCTTCTTGTAGATAGTTGATAGCATTTTTTTCAGATTTTATAACACTTTATCAGTTTACACATATTCGTTTCTTATGTAAATATACGTTTGCTTAAATATTAAACCGACCCGTTTTTATATTGATATACAGTCGTAATCAATCGTAGTTTCAGTCATTAAATGAAGTTATTATAGGCATTTTCAAATGCTTCACCATTTAACAAATTCCACAACTGGGCGCTTCGTCGTTGTATCAGCAAACAATAATCGTTGTTTGCTCGTTCTGACTTGGTAGAAATAGCTTTATATTTTCCGCACTCCAGTGAAGCAATGCACTTTGACAGACAACACTCCATACGTATGGAATGAAAAATTCTTCAGGCTGCTCTTCTTCAACATATTTAAATTTAAGTTCAGGAAATTTCTGAAACATAATTTAGTATTAATCAGTTAAATCACTTTACCGCGTCTTTTAAAATTTATTATAAGATTGATACAATTGAAAGTTAATTAAAAAGAAATTGCTATAATTTAAGACTTTATTCAAAAAATAAAATTCTTTTATAAATATTTATTTCCGATTTGAATTTGATCTAATTTATCTTGTTATATAAAAATAAACGCATAAAAATATTTAGAAATAGTGTATTCAATTAGTGCATCTGAAAAAACTTTTTAGTTGCACAACTGTTAAAGTATTCAAATAATCTTTAAAAATAATGCAAGAACAAAAAAATATTAACCCTTAATCGATCTCTTGGCCACTGGCTTGTGCCTTGTTGAATTGCTGCTAGTACTTGACTAACTCCAAGTTGAGACTGTTCTTTCTGTTCAACCTTTTGGGAAAAGAAATTTATTACCTGAAAAGGAATAAATTAAAAAGTTCATTAAAATTGAAATATCATGACTAGTTCGGTATAATCAAATTTTACCGAATCAATATTTTGAACTATATCTTGGAAAGATGAATGCGTCCTGAATGGTTGAAAAATATCTTTTTTGTAAAGCAGAGTATAGATTAAATTAGGATTGTGTGCTAACTGATGTGTCAAAGTACTATTTATAATTTCCAGAACCATTCTTAGAACTTCTTCTAATACTGATAAGTCTTGAATCTTGAAAAATATATTTTAGTAATATTTTAGTAATTTTGTTAAATATACTTATACATTATACACAGTACACAAAATATTGCTATTCTTACCAAGTCACTGCTTGTAACACTACCGTTAGCGGTAATATTAACTGTAGTGGATGTAGAAGAGGACTGAGCTCTAATTGAAGCTTCTAATTTTGCATGCTTTTTTGCTAATGTTTCAAATAAACTTATAAGCCGTTGACTGACATATGGATGCAATGCTCTAAACTGACTTGACATATTTGCTAAGGCAGCTAGGCAATTTGTATGCAAATATCGGTCCTAAAAGTTATTTTAAAATGTTTATTTCATTTACAATTATGTTTTAATTTTATTATTCAAAAGTACATTTATATAACTTACTCTCATTTTTAACATATTGTACTGTATTGTCCTAATAACCACAAGTATTAAGAGGCCTCCTAATGATATTTCACTTATTGTTCTTTCAGTGTACCAGGTAACTCCTTTTAACATCTAAATAAATATTTAATGATTAAAATACGCAGATTTTCAATATCAATTACAAATTAACAATTTTCTTACCGTGTCATGCACTCTTTTATTAAAAGTTTCATCTTCACTAAGGATTAGAAGAATAATCAAAGACATATATATATGATGTGAAGTGTTTTCTGGAGCATGATAGAGTATTCTTAAAATAGGAATCACCTGTAATTAATTAAAGGTTTTAGACATCAATGATTCATGAACGAAGTACTAGTTTTCTTAAAATAATTTAAACTTACTAATAATTGTACATCAGGCCTTTTCATAATATACTGTTTGATATTAGGATTTCTGTGAAGCAGCATATACAGTAAAAGTGTTACTTCATCAGTGTTTGGTATTTTACAAATTGTTTTGTATAGCTTATCAACATTAAATTTAAATGAACATTGAGCTCCACATGAAGTTTCACAGTCGTCTTGAAATAAAAACAATTGATTATATTTTTTATTTTATGCAATATTATAAATGACTACATAAACACAAAACTAACCTTCTACATTTGTAAAGGAGAAAAGAGCATCTCTGTAAGGGTTATGGGATGCAGTCCAATGATTTGTAAGAACTAACAAAAGCAATAATGATTGACTAGCAAGTGGTGTTTCTGTATCTCGTTTCCTTTCTACATCTTCCATGTTTCCACCATGTGCAACTTGTACATTTTTTAAACTGCTACCCATTCCCATTGTAATCACATTCCAAAGCCCAGCTACATAGATGAAATATTTTTTAATAATGCTTTTGAATATTTAGAAAATTTAGTTTAAAAAATTTATTGCATTTACCTGCAATGCTGAAAACAATACTAGAACCTGGTTGAGGGGTTAAAAGACCCGGTGGTGCATGGGCTTGTTCAGCAAAATTATTTAACAATGTGCAAACCATCACTGGTGCATGAGCATTTACTTCTTCATTCATCACGATTCTGTAAACTGTACTATATTCTGCTGGAGTTTGTGAGAAAAGTTGCACCGATAGTAGAACTAGCAAACAGTTTATAGCTTCAAGATGAACAAGGTATGTGAATTCACTGCAATAAAATTTAAAAGGTGTACTTATTAAAATAAGGTATTTTTTTGCGTTTTTAATTTTTTTAAGAGCACTTGAATTCACTTACCAGAGTGGTACATCAACAATAACTTCTACCATAGCTTCAAAAAATGATTGCAACCGAACGGGAAGTAAACTGTTGGTATTTTCACCAGGAAGTTGAGCTTCTGTATGCCGAACCATTTCTTCTTCTCCAACAGTTTCAATGAGATATTTGAGAATACATCTTACTGCAAAAAGTGCATTATATGTTTGCCAAGCAGGCGTGACGCTGAAAAATCAATTAATAATATAAGTTTGAGTGTTTGACAAAAATGAAATGACTAAATTTCAAGCCAAGATTAGAAGTTACTTTTCTGAATCATTCATTGTCAGCAATTCACTGACTCTAACCAAGGAAGTTTGTATCAAAGATCCAATATTTCCTGTGATCTGGTTGTTGACAAGCAACTTCTGACAGCACAAATCCAGGCGCGAGTCCAACTCTATCTGATCATTCCTGGTAAGAGGTGGTCTCATATTGTAAGAAAGGAAGCGACTCCAAAACTGGTCATCCAGAGGTATAGGCTCCTTGCCGCAGAACCTCTCGAGATAGGTATTTTTCGAGAGATCCTCGAATCTACTGGGTGTAGCACCCATTGCTAAAGGATTGATAAATCTGTAATTTAAAGAGGAAGCTCCATTAAAGTTGAAGCCATGATTTTTCTGATGCCACGTTTTCCAGCTGTCTAGCGTAAATTTTTAAATTACCTATTTATATATCAGCAAGATTCAATGATACTTATCAACGTGGTACATGATCCGATTATGAAGTAAAATCGCGGATGAGATCATAAAAAATCGCGAAAGTATAGTTTGGCGCGCATGACGGACGGTAGTAGGTTGCCGCACACAATTCACGACTTTCAATGAGATCTAGCTCGTTAGTGTAGTAAATAGTTTGTTAGCTCGGCTGCTTGCCACGTCGTTACGTTAGAAAGGCAAAAGACATCTTTCAATGAAAAAGGATACGCTTATAACCTCTTTCCTACCATATTACACCCTTTGACAGCCGTCCATACCTTGCCACTTTGCAGTACACAGCTCTCTCTTTCTCTCTCTCTCTCTCTCTCGGATCTTACAGCGCGCGCGCGCACACATCTACACTGCACAATACAAGCATGTAAGTATAAGCTACACGCAGGTTGTCAGCGTCAGGCCGTCAGCCCAAGATTTATATATATATATATATACGTGAAAATATATATAAGTATATATAGAGTGCTAGTGATGCGTTCTGCACTCAGCCGGATTTTTAGTTTTTACCAATTTATAAAAATATTTAAGAATTACAAATTTACAAGTATCTGTTGTAGAAAAAAATAAATTATCTTTTCATAATAATTTTATCATTAATTTTTTCCATGCTACTTCTATTCCATTTTCAATTAATATTGAGTATATTTATTTTTAAAACATTAAGTAGTAAATAGTCGACTTTGCAAATAGTCGAAATTTAAGTTGAGAAACCTAATCCTGAAATTCGTGTAATAGTTTAATATAGAGGACTAATCTAATAGCATATAGATATCAATAAGAATTAAATATGGAATAAATAAATTCGGTATGAAAATATGAAATGGAATACCGACAGCGCCACAGACGTGCCGTATAGTATCTACTGCTAGAGTATATGATACTTTTCGAAATATCTATACCTGTACTAAACAAAAATTCAGCCAGATTATATCATATTTTACACTTTAACATTTTTATATATAAAAAGGGAAAAACAAACAGCTAGATCATTTGCAGACGATATGACAAGTTTTTTGAGGTTACCGCACAACCTTGCATGAAGTATGAATCAATTCATCTATCTTTTAATATCTAAATTTTTATAAATCTGAATATTCACATGCGTAAAAATCATAAATAATTTTATATTATATTATGACAAAAAATCACGCTAGTCATTATTGCATCTATTAAACTACAATTTGTATATTTCATTCATGTTTATTACAGGGTTACTAAAGATTGCAAAATTTTGGTAAAGAAGATGGTACTTTAAAAAAATATGATAAATATAAAAAATGTTCAAAAAAGTTGTAGTTGGAATTTCTGGTGGAGTTGACAGTGCAGTAGCTGCATTGTTATTGAAAACAAAAGGTATATGTACTGTTTACCATTAAAGATTTTAAATTAAACAGTTTATTCTTTAATATTTTTCTGATAGGTTTTCAAGTTACTGCAGTTTTTATGAAAAATTGGGATATAGCAAATGAAGTGGGTGAATGCCAAACAGAAAGAGATCTTGAAGATGCCAAATGGGTTTGTAATAGATTACAAATTCCTCTTGTTGATATTAGCTTTGTAAAAGATTATTGGAACGATGTCTTTTGGTACTTATTTCCATTTATTTACCTTAAATAATTCATTAGAATTTTAGTTTTGAATTTTATTAATTTTATTCTTTTAGCAATTTACTTGAAAACTATCAACAAGGAAAGACTCCTAATCCAGACATTCAGTGCAATAAAAAAATTAAATTTAATAAATTTTTCCACTTTGCTCAAAACGAGTTAGGAGCAGATGCTATAGCAACAGGACATTATGCCCGCAGTAGTTTTGGACCATTTTTAGAAAATTTCATTCCAAATAAAAGTAAAAACTTTAGATTTTATTTTTAAATTAGTAGATTCAATTAGACAAGTAAATTGAAATTGTAAAAATTTTTATATTTTTATAAGATGCTGCTCTCTTAAAAGCTAAAGATATATACAAAGATCAGACTTTCTTTTTATCACAAATATCACAGGAATCATTAAGGAGAACAATGTTTCCATTAGGTGATTATTTAAAGAAAGATGTAAGACAAATAGCAAAAGAAGCCAATTTAGACTTAGTTGTAAACAAAAAAGAAAGCATGGGTATATGTTTTATTGGGAGTAGAGAATTTCAAAATTTTATCGTAGAGGTATGTACTAAGAATGAGTTGCAAATAAGTGGAATATAAAAATTTAAAAATAAAACTAAAATTATAAACAGTATATAGAAGATAAACCTGGGAACTTTATAGACGTAACAACTGGTTGTTCTCTTGGTAAACATAATGGAATTCATCAATGGACCCTTGGTCAACGTTGTCGAATTGGTGGAAAAAATGTGCCTTATTTTGTATACATGAAGAATAATAATAACAATGATATTTATGTGGTATGACATTATTTCTTTATAAATTTTTCTTAAAAATAAAATTAATTAATTAATTATTTAAGGTCCCTGGAAGTAATCATCCGGCTCTCTTCACTGATTTCATAATAGCATCTAAAATGCATTGGATTAATCAAGAACCGAAAGAACTTATTAACAGAAAAATATTTGATTGTGAATTTCGATTTCAACATCGTAAGCCAATAGTGCCTTGTTCAGTTTACAAAACTTTGGATGATAAATTACTTATTCGTCTTTCCATTCCTCTAAGAGCTCTTACACCTGGTCAGGTAAAAATCATATTTATTATATATTAATATCCTTATCAGCTTTAATTAATGAAGATTAAATTATTTTCAGTACGCAGTTTTATACTTTAGAGAAGAATGTCTAGGAAGTGCAGAAATTTTGAATACTGGTCCATCTTATTACACTTTAAACAAGGAAGTTGATGATGAAATAGATTCAACGAAACAAATAATGGAAGCTTCTCAAAGCTTCAGCTAGAACATGTTTTTGTTTTTTATATAGATAAATTAAATTTATTGTTAGTTTATGTAAAAAGAATAGTGGAAGATATGTGTTTATTTGTACAAATATTCATGTACATATTATATGTATATTAATGTTTTAAAGCATGAAAGAGCTCCTTATTCTTGTAAATAGACCTTTATTGTAAATAAACAGACAAAATTAAAAAATCTTGGTTTATTAAAAATAAGGATCGTCTCCCACTACCTAATTACTTTTCTGAATAACTCAGAAACACATTTAAGAATTAAACCAATGGAGACATGTGAAATACAAAATACTTTGTATATATTACAATAAACTCATTATTTATTCATAATTCTTTGACATTTTGTTTACTTGAACTAATTAATAATTAACCGTTTCCTTTACTTTTCATAATTGTGTTTGATATCATCCCACAATTTCTGTAAAAATAAAGATATATTAATACTTTGTTTTTTTTATATCAGATAAGAGAATTAT
The DNA here is from genome assembly GCA_900480035.1 of Eupelmus urozonus. Taxonomy (NCBI): domain Eukaryota; kingdom Metazoa; phylum Arthropoda; class Insecta; order Hymenoptera; family Eupelmidae; genus Eupelmus; species Eupelmus urozonus. Next base: position 27,476 of record UELX01000283.1, on the reverse strand, counting down.
ATTAGTAAAGGTACTTACTCCTTTATTAATACTTCGGAATATATTTTCGGACACTATGTCAAATGTCCTTTCGAAGACAAATGTGGAGGCCATTATTGTGACAACAAAAGTTGATGTTCGCTTCAGGAAAATGTTGTAAAGTGTTGTACCAACAGCCATTTTGGTGATTTTGCGCTAAAATATCAAAGAAAAAGTAATTGATAAATAATAAGTATGGTTATCTACAAAGTTGAGCTTAAGCCTATTTTAAATTAAGCTCTATTATAAATAAAGATGATTCTTTTATAAAGAAAGATCAAATTTATTTACAGTAATGTCCTAAAATAAGGGCAGATCTTAAAAAGGATATCATTATAATTACCTAGGATAAATAAATTTTCGTTACTAAGCTCAGCGAGCCAGCGCTTACGTAAATTCCGAAAATTCTAAGCTAGCAGAAAGATCGCGGATTCTCCAATGTTGCTCTCGAGCTCGAGATCAGTCTCGGATTATGAAAGACTGCAAGACTACTCACCGCGAGTCGTAAACCGAAACCACGAACTAGGAAGACAAGCTAGAGCATTTTCTTGGAAATAAAAAAATCATTCCCAGTGTTCCAAATTAAAATCGCGCGAAATTTAAATATCTTGGATTCTTCTTGGAAAAGATCTCAAAAAAAAGTCATCCAGAAATATAGTATACAAATATGTAGATGAAATATCATATTTTCGATGAGAAGATATCTAACCAGAGCTATTGTATTCTAATTAGAAGGATTCCAGATTTTTTTTTGTTTAAAGAAAAATAATAACCTTAGAGATGTGCATATAAAAATATTGTCTTTACAAAAAAAATGTAATTCTTTGAATTAATTAAAAATTTGATGAATCGAAAAAAGTTTAATTGATTCAATTAAGTTTAAATATTTTTGTTAATGTGATTCCACTTTAATCTTAACATTATTTTAGCTCTATAAAAAAATTTTGGAATGAAGATTTTTTAAAATTGTTTTCACAGTCTGTGTAATCTATAAAAGAACGTTTCTGATACATCATCGTCATGCAACGCTAAAACGCTAAAACTTTAATAATAATCTCCACAGATCTATAGATCTATCTGGCCTATACCTAATTAATTTACGAACCTGTGGTTGGCGCCAAACTATATAGAGCGGGAAAAAATAGTATTTTATTTAGTATACTTTACGGACCTTTATTTCGAGTACAATGCTAAGTTAATTCTCCAATAAATTGTAAATAATATAAATATTACAATTAATATTTTTAAGACAAACAAACTTGCTACTGTACTCTCTAAAAGATAAGGAGTAAATCCATGCCCGAATTTACTCCTTAACAAAATTTACTACTTATAAAGAGTAGATTTTCAAATTTCCGAAATTTATACTTTATAAGGAATAAATTTTAGTTTTTGCTTCTTATAAAGAGTCAATTTTATAAAATTAAGAAATTTACTCCTTATAACGAGTAAATCATATGATTTATCAACTTTAACTAAGGAGTAGGATAATGATAAGGAGTAAATTTTAATTTTTACTCTTTATGAGAAGTAAATTTCTTGATTTTATGCAATTTACTCCTTATATAAGGAGTAAATTCGGGCATGCATTTACTCCTTATCTTTTAGAGAGTATATGTCTGCGGCTTGCTGGAATATTATCAAATAAGCCATAATTTTTGAAAACTGAGTTAACACCATTTTTGGGGGACTTGAGGCTTTGCTCCTCTTTTATATAGAATTCATAGTCTTTCTGAAAAGTATAATATTTGGTGATATTCGAAAAGTTAGAAAATTCCCCCTGATTGAAATAATAACCGGAAGACGTCCAGTTTTTGAGCTAATCCGCGATAATCATGAAATTAACGGTTCTTATTTAGAGCACAAATTTGCAAAGTTAAAAAGTGATCCGCCAACCACCGAAAAGTATAGTATAAATTCAATTCAAAATTGATTTATTTGGTTTTCATTGGAAGTCAGAGATATTTATTGAAGGGCCAATGGAAGAAGAGTATCTAAAATGGCTCGCGTAGATATATAAGTAAATTGTTCAGTGGGTCGATTCTGATAATCACCTAAGCGACTTACGATTTCGTAACTTTTTTTTTAATTACTTTGAAATTTTTACCAGAAATTAATATTACAATTTGTTGTGTTTTGAAAGCATATCACATGTAAAAAAATTTTCTTTGTCATTCCATTACAGTAAAGTTTTAAAATTTGAATAACTTTCTAAACATATAATGCACGGTCAGTCGGCTTTTCCATTTGTAGTTCTTCATTTGTTAAAAATTTGAACAATTTATACTTGCTCATAATAATTTAATATACTTACTATAGTACTTTGCTCATATGTTTATTTCAAAAAACAAAAAATACTAATTTGCATAATAATTTATGAATTATAGACATATTATATTGCTAAACTCCAGAATTCAACGACATATTAAGATTTAAATCTATATTTGCGACTAATAAATAATAGGACTTTTTAAGAATTACTTTAGTACAATTTAATGAAGTATTTAATGTTGATGATATTTTATTTCTTTTTGAATATTTTTAATTTGTTTGATATTTTTCACAACTTAACTAAATTAAATAGTTTTTATAGATTCAATCACGTAAGAGCAGAAATTTTTATTAGTAATTTAAATATTTCAATGTCTTTTGACTCATAATTAATTGTCATAATAACATAAGGTAAAGTGGGTATTGAACAAACTCAGAAAGCCACACTTACTTTTTAGTTATTGACTTATATCACATGAATAATTTTTGAATTATCATATTTTAGAATGCATTTTTAATTTTAAGATATATGATAGTATCATTCTCTAAGAAATTTTTCTATTGAAATATAATTGAAAGTGATTTTTAAAAAAGATTGATTTCTTAGAGGTATGTGAAGTTTTGCATAACTCTAAAATATATCTAATAAAATTTAAATTGATTGAAACTGAATTTTTTATACAACTTAGATGCAAGAGCCTTAGTTTTGTAAACTATACAATAATATGAAAATAGTTTATGAAATTAAGACTGTATCTTGCTAAGTACTATTTCGAAAATACTGTAGGTAATTTTGGTTTATACTAAAAATATGGTAATGTGTGTAAAGTAAAAATAACTACAAGTATAGTAAGGATCCAGATTTAATTCTGAAAAATTAACGAAAGATGACATGTCTTCTTTTTTAACAATTGAAACGCACATTATCTAATGTTATAAACATGCACTAATAATGCACAAGATCTTCACTTAATTTCACTACAATCAGTATTTATAATATATTATATAAATTTTACATTTGCCTTATCTCTTAGTAAAAAATTACGATTCTCTACAACTCTGCGGTTGTAAATAATAAATAAGTCAATATCTCTTGTACGAAACTTTGTAAAACCAATTCAAGAATGAATAAGACAGGTACCATGAATTAAATAAAATGCCAATTTCTGTGAAAAAAGAAATCTTTCTGTAAATGCCTTAGTAAGATATGAATGGAATGTTTTAGCATTGTATTGTTTTTACATTTAGTTTTCTTTTTTACTTTGAAATTTAACACATAAAGATTTAATATAATCCTTGAAAAACTATAAGAATTGCTCAACGAAACATTAGTGGTGTTTGTCAGATATTTATAATAATTTATTCTTTCTCCTTCTCTCTGAATCTTAGAACTATTTAAGAATAAAAGATTGTATTTCACGATTGAAATCCAAGACTATGAACTCGTATTCCTTGACATGTTTTGCACTCCTCGTTGATTCCAATATGCTTCTAAATCAAATGGCTCAAAATCTAAAAAACAGTAACATATTAATTAATACGAAAATTTTGTAAATAAAACTGTGAAATTAAACTATATTGTTATTGTGATTTTTAATAATACCTTTTAATTGTGGATTAGGTTCGTGTTCTTGATAATACGTTACTAATGCAGAACTTCTGTAATTTGAAGAATTGCCATGCTGCTGATTATGATAATGATCTAATTCCTTGGATACTGAATTCCAGGCTAGAAAATAATAAAATTTATAATTAACACTAATTGATGATAAAATAAGGATAAATTATACATCTTGTAATACGTAAAGAAAGATGTTTAGAAAAAGGTAATGTTTATAAGCATTGAATAATGATTTTTAAAGTAATTAAATAAAGACTAGATGTTTATATCTGAAGTATAAATGAAAAACTTACATTCACATATATATTTGATGAGGTCAAAGTGTTGTGAAGTAGCTTCGTTCTGATGATGCCTGGGTGGCATCGAAGCTGGCCTCTTTCCATTCATGGTAGTCATCTGTGGTCTTGCGCTAAAAACAAGAGAAATTGTTTGCTGTTTATCCTTTGCAAGAGTCTACTCTGTCATCGCTCAGTCCAACAACAAAGAATAAAAAAAACTCGTATAGCAGCAAGAGCGAGAAAAACCCATGAGCAATTGACGTTTCGATAATTCTCAGTTTGAAGCGAGGTGAACGTTATCTGCTGGAGACGCAGACGCGGGGATAGGTAAGTGTCAAAGCCTGACGGTCTTATCAATAGAGAGAGCTGCGCTATAGTCGAGAGAGAGCCCGAGCCGCGCGCAACGACGCCAAATGTCAACGGGCGAGCAAGCAACACAAGCAACACGAGCAAAATGTCGGCCAGCAGCAGCAGCCTGAGCACTTGTTACCCAGAAGCTTTCTCTTGCGAAGCGCTGGGGCTCGATTCGCAGGTGTATCGCGCCCGAGAGACAATCGACGCTCGCGAGGCGATAATGCAACGGCGATCGAAACGTCAAATGCTCACGTGTACCCCGCTCTAGCTGTCTCTCTCTCTCTCGCTCTGTTTGTCTTTTTCTTTCTTCTGCCGCGAAGATGTGGGAACGCGGCGGCGAGGAGGCGAGAGGTGGTGGATCGAGAAGAAAAAGAATAGAATGCTTACCTCATCGTCGAGGCTTTGCCTCCTGGTCCAGGCTGAAGTTGATACGTATACTGCAACAAAGGGGCGCACGCACGACACTAGCCAGTCAGCTGTGCAGTTCAGCAGCGGCGCGTCGCGCGTCACGTCTATATACCTAGTCTATAGCGCTGCTGCAGGCTGCAGAAAGAGAGAGAGAGAGAGAGTGACAGTCCAGGTGCACGCGCGGCGAGAGAAAAAACACAGTCGCTGCAGTATATAGGTGAAAAATCGCTGCCAGCAAGTAGCTGCGGCGAGTATCCGTGCTGGTGTAATTTGTACAGCGTGCGTGTAGAGAGCGCGAGAGTCGAGACTGGTAAAAGCGCGCGCGATCGCTAGACTGCAGAGCGAGACTAGACTATAGTGCAAGCGACTGTATAGCGCGCTCTGCGCTGGTAAACTGGACTATGGAATACTATATACTTGTAGCGCGCGCTGCAGCTGCGGCTGATTCTACACTGAGCTCGCAGTTGAAATCAAATTGCGCCGACTTGGATGGAATTAATGAAAAATGCTTCGATGCGAAAAATAGAGCTGATAGTTAGTTATACAAGGATTAATCAAAAGATTTATTCTTTACGTCTTGTAGAGATGGAGGATGGCTTATATTTCTTTTTCTTAATTTCCAGTTTCTTTATAGCTACATTGATGCAAATAAAGCAGAGACAAACCAGAAGCTTGCAAATAAAATGCCTCTACGATCTTTAATTACAATAATTTTATCTGCCTAGTAATATAACGAATAAATATTACTAGTAGGTAAACCACTACTTTTTTTACTTTGTCCTCTAGTGACCAACAACTAGCGTGTCGATAAAACATTAAAAAACAGTTTTTGAAAACACGTAGCAGAGTTCAGAAGTTTTAACTTGATAATTTTTTTTTTTTTAAGCAAATTATAAAACTTAAAATTTAGCTCCGATTTCATTCAGCTGCCATCTCGGCTTGCAAATTTTGAAAATCCGGCGGGAAAAGATTCAAGCGATTCTATTGGCGCAGATGACTCCGCGGATTTTTCCGCTGCTGGAAAGTTGGAACGGAAGTCGTCAATCGTCGATTCGCGTTCATGACCACGAGAATGACAGTCATAAAAGACAATGACCGCTCGCTACTCCAATGCTCCAAAATACCATCCATTCCTTTTCTCCAGAATGTGCATCTAGAAGACGGATAGCATACCGCGGTCAAGCGGTCACGCGCGGTGACAAGTCCTCTCCCAAGCCGGCTTGGCGGCTCACTTCCGCTCTCTCTCTCTCTCTCGGCTTGATCGTTAGCCGCTGCGAAAGTGTGGATCCACATTATAGCACTGGCACGCAAGCGAGACGGAGACAGCGAGAGTATATACATACACTGCACGCATACCAAGTAGAGCGAGACAGAGCAAGTCAAGAGCGCAGCGCAGCAGCAGAGCCGGCGTGTGCTACGCAGTCGCAGCCGCATTTAGCTAGAAAGAGGGAGGAGAGAGAGAGAGAGAAACCGCCGCGTCGATCAATTCGCGCGGGCCTCGAGCGGAGCTCGAGCCAGAACTCTTGTTTTTTTTTTCTACCCAAGACCCGGCGCCATCAAGCCGGGTTCTTCGCTTCATCTGAAACGTCAATTTCTTCAGCAGCCCAATCATGACGGATAACCGTGAGTACAGCGTTAATTATTACTATTTTTATTAGTTAAGAGCCTTGGCTGATATTTGCCTAGTTGCGCGGGCTGGGTTCAGCCCGCGCGCAGGCACGCAAGCCAGAAAACGATGGCGACCGTCGCCATCGCTTGCTTCTACATGTGCCTGATGCTCCCAGAGACGCCAAGCGTGTCTAGCCGCGCGAGAGCGAGCCCAAGCCAATTAAATGCGAAAATCAATTTGCCACTAAGCTAGCAAGCTTGGCTAGTTCTTAGTATATTTCGAAAAATCGCTTCTCACATGCGAGCTTCACGCTAATATAGTCTCCTCTAAAAGCACGTTTATACGAGATAATTAATTATTAATTTGTCGGGTCATCCCGGCGCGATGCACGGCCCAGAGTACGCAAGCTACCAGCAGCAGAGCTACAACCAGTACAGTCAGCCGCCTCCGACGACCGGCGGTGCGCCGGACACGTCGTATCCGCCTCCCAGCACCGGCGGTGGTGGCAGCGGAGGAGGCGGCGGTGGCGGAAGCGCCGCCGCTACCTACAACCAGTACAGCCAGCCGCCGCCGAATTACCAAGGCTATCAGGGTGGCTATCAGGATAGCAGCGAGCCCAGCCAGGATTACGGCCAGGCTCAGAGCCAGGGCGGATATAACCAGAGCTACGGCGGCAGCGGCGGAGGCGGCGGCGGCGGCAGCTCGAACAACGGCAGCAGCAATAATTACGGGGGCTACGGAGGTAGCAACTCGGGCGGTGGCGGCGGAGGCGGCGGTGGATACAACCGCAGCAGCGGAGGATACAGTAGTGGTAAGAGCTGCGCGGAATTTTTGAAGGCTGCTGGCAACCCTTTATGCATCAATTTTTTCTTTTTTTTTCTTACCACGTTTAGCTACATATTACAAATCTTTAGCTTAAAGTCGGCAATTTAAAAATTGTATAAACTGGTGATTAAAGGGTTTATGAAAATTTAAAAAAATTATTGAGATTAATAATTGGGAAAATTATTAGGAGGCGGTGGTGGTGGCGGCGGTGGCCGATATGGCGGAGGAGACGATCGAAGGGGATATGGCGATCGTTCTGGTGGCAGTTACAAGTAAGTTTCAAAATTTTGTCAACTTTTTACTTGAGAGCGATAAAGCAAAGAAGAAAAAGCTAATCATAAAATTTACACATGCAATGGATTATTGATTGTCTAAGTGGATAAAGTGGAATGGTACTTGAGCGAATTTAAACGGTAAAGGTAAAAGCAAACTTATAAAATTTCTGAACCAAAGGTTCAAAAAATCAAAATATCGATGAAATGAAAATTTTGCTTATTGCAATCGTTTAATGCCCTGCGGGGCTTTAATGTATTTAAAGTGTGTCTACAGGTTTAACACACATATACTCTGAATTGTACAGGTAAAATTATAGACAGGTTGTATATGACAATTTGACATAAAAGGTTTTACAAATGTGTTTCTATATCAATGATATATATTTATATATTTTTAAGAAAACTGTGTTTTCCATGACAAATTGCATGACTGATTACTTGCTGAAAATCAATGTTTTTTACGTCATCAATATACCTTGGATTTCAAGCAGATTTGGCGAATTTTCACTTTTTATTTTTTAATCTATTACTAAGCCAATCTTCTCTATTTTAACAATGTCAAAATTATTTTTAATTTTACTTATTTAACATTTTATTTATGGATTAGGTGTTAATATTGTATATTCTTTTTTTATTTTATATGTATTTACTAATATATAACATTGTGTGAGTGCAAATGTGTGAATGATTTAACATAAAATATCTGCCAAAAAAAAAAAAAAAAAAAAAATGGGTGGAAGAAGATTACCAACTGATGTACAACATTTAGTGCCATATTTCATTTCTATTTACAATTTTTGTAAAGTAACTTTTATATTATTTTATTCAAGTATCTCGCATGATTGAGACCTTTAAGGACTGTGACGAGACGAGTAAATTTAAATCCAAACTTCTAGACAATATGTAATGTGGTATTAAAGACTTTAGACAGTAGGTACATCAAGAAGAATAAGAAGTGGTGGCGAAGCAGCATATGAGTAGCCACACATCGATTGAATTCACTGTCCATGAGTCGACTCATTGGTATTTCTGCTTCTGTGTTTTAGCAGTGGCGGTGGCCGAGGTGGTTATAACAAAGGTAAATGCACCAGACTCTCTGTACAAGTCTGGTGCTATTCATGCATTCACTCTAATATTTATGACTTATTAAAATACCTGGTCGCTCTGATTATATGAAAGGGCTGCCAAAAAAAGCGTATCCATTATCCCAAAGGGTTACCCTACAAAAAAAAAAAAAAAAAAAAAAAAAAACACTAAATTAATATAGTATTGGCATTGAGAAGATTATATTTTAAACACCAATTGCTTTTTCCCATTAACTGATAAATTGCCTACCTTTTGAACGTGTTTTCCAATAGCTTTAAGTTTTCTCCACTATAATTTGACCTCGTTATCAATGATTACAAATAATTTAGAAATAATTTATTTTTACTTTTTTTATTTATGTGAAAAAAGAAATCAAAATTTAAAGTTGAAATAATATGATAATAATGTTTTTGATATTAATGAATGAAAAGTTTATTTTTATAATTTTATTTAAATTTATATCAAGGTTGAGTGTTTAGGCAGTTCTAAAAGTATCTACTTAATTAGATGAGTGTTGTAATAAGAGGGTCTTCCTAATTAAAAGGATAAACTTCCTTATTGAAAATACAGAAACACATAAATAAGGTTTTTAGTATGCTTGTGTGCAATAAAAGGCAGCTGGTGGAAAATATAAGAATAAGAAAAAAGAAAATGGTATATGCGTATGATCATCAAAATGAAGTATATAGCTGAGGAATTCAGCAGCCCTTTTGTATGTGAAGCTGCTATCTGAAGTTTAATAATTTATCATCGTACACATTGGGCTTTTCTCATTGTGACAGCGAGAGTCTGGCCAACGGGTTTTAATTCAAACATCCATGTGATGAAAAAGGATTTTGCAAATATTAGGAAACTGAAGGTCTATAAAAACTAAGTTTAAGAGACAAAAAATTCACTTCGATGAAATTCATTGTGGATTCACAACTTAAAATAATTTCTTATATTAGGCAGACATTTGAAGTTTGTTCATCAAACACGAGTAAACTATGGTATAAGAATAAAAAAATAATAATAGAAAAACAACAAATGAAACAATTAGTATTAAGATATAAAATATGACCAATGGTTACTAAAATTTTATCAAAAATAATTACATCAACATGAAAGAAAAAACTCTATAAACCATTGCATTTATAGTGCAATTAAAATGAAATATAAAATTACAAAGATAAAAAGGGTTTTAAAAAAATAGAAGCTTATATGTAAAAGTCAGCATTAGGATAGTTGATATAATGTAATTAATCTACACTGCTATTGAAGTTTCTATAAAAACATTCAGTTAAAAAGTTAAAGTTACAGAAAAGTTGTTGAAAATTAGTTTAGCTTATAAAATAGCTGTAGGAAATTTTGATCCCACAAATATGTAAGTTGAGCAATTCCTAACTAATAATTCTATTGCAGGAGGCTACGGTGATCGTGGAAGCAATGATGGCATGGTCACGCAAGAGGACACTATTTTCGTATCTGGAATGGATGCTACTATTACTGAAGAAGAAATCTGCCAGCACTTTGGCGCTATTGGTCTCATAAAGGTATATCATAAAATTTTCGCTTTGGAACAATATCAAATCGTATTGAATAAACCGACAATCAATAACTTTAATTTTGTAATTTCAGAATGACAAGCGCACTGGCAAACCCAAGATTTGGATGTACAAGGACAAGAGCACAGGCAAAAACAAGGGTGAAGCTACGGTGACGTACGATGATCAGAATGCCGCGCGCTCGGCTATCGACTGGTTTGACGGCAAAGAGTTCAAAGGTTGCACGATCAAGGTCCAGATAGCCCAGCACAAGAGCAGTTGGTCTGGCGGTCGCGGAGGAGGTGGTGGCGGCGGCGGCGGCCGAGGCGGTGGCGGTGGTGGAGGCCGAGGACGCGGAGGCGGCGGCAGCGGCTACAGCAGCAGCGGTGGTGGCGGCGGCGGTGGACGCGATCGCGATCGCGGTGGTGACAGAGACAGAAGTGATCACCGACGCGACAGCGGAGACCGTGGCGGAAGCGGCGGTGGATCGCGCGGCGGAGACTGGCGGTAAATAGAATTTTTTTTTATTATCTGCTAGAGCCTCTATCCTGGTGTGGATTGCTTGTTCTGATTAGAAAGCATTTACTTGAGTGTTTGAAGTTTGGAAATATTTTCGAAAACATTATTGTCTGTGCGCAATTACCTTGATGAGCAAACTCGTTAGTGTGACGCGAATCTTTCGCACTCAAATGCGAAGAAATATTTTCATTCAACTTCCTCTTAGTTTTAACGTTTTCCTCACTTATGACAAGGAATCTATTTCTTTTCGATCTTTTGGTGCATACATGCATTTGATTCATTTGACATTGACATATTTCATTACATCTAGTCTAATTTAGAGAAAAAAAAAACTTGAAAGAAAAAAGAAAGAAAATCAGGATCGTTAACGAATGTTTGCTTGTTTGCGTGTGAAGGTGTCCCAACCCTAGCTGTGGAAACACGAACTTTGCCTGGCGTGATCAATGTAATCTCTGCAAAAGCTCCAAGCCCGAAGGCATGGGCGGTGGCGGAGGCGGAGGCGGAGGCGGCGGCCGTGGCGGTGGTGGCCGTGGCGGCGGTGGCGGAAGAGGCGGCGGCGGTTTTAGAGGCGACAGGGGAGGCGGCCGCGGCGGCGATAGAGGAAGCAGAGGCGGCTTCCGCGGTGGAGACAGGGGCGGTGGCCGTGGCGGAGGCCGAGGCGGACCTATGCGGGGAGGCGGAGGGTAAGCAACATTTTTAAAGTTGTTTAATAGTAGAAAATTCGTTATTACGTGATTTTTTTTTTTTTTTTTTTTCTTTTTCAAGTATAAGTTTTAGTAATTAATCAAGTTTTTTAAAATATTGCAAATGCTAAAAATTAAAAATCTTAAACTAATTTAAAAAATATGAATTTTCGAAATTCTAGCAAAGGACGTTTTCATTATTCATTATTTAATTTAAACCTTTTTTTATTTTACAGCCGTGGAGACAGAGATCGCGACCGTCAACGACCCTATTAAGTTTTTCCGTTACCATGAAGAGGATATCATTACCCTTGTGTTGGCACTAAAAGCACAAGGAATGAACATGTACATTTTCAGAATCTTAAAGTTCACAAATGATTTTGACGTGACGCATATATGTTGTTTTGTACACGATTTCACCGAACGCGAGAATGGATGTTCTTCGAATCGACAAGTACAATACCTGTTTCACCGGAAATATTGTCTTGATTACAATGAAAGAAAAAAAGTGTACTTTGCCGAGGCGACATGTATTGAAATTTTATAAAGACTAATGATACTTCTATGTAATTAAATACTTTACGTTACATTCTCGACACAATTAATTATAAAACTAGGTTTTAATAAACAGTCCTTAGTTTTAAGAATAAGTGGTTTTATTTATTTTTAAGACAAAACCTTGATCCTTGATTACCTTTATAAATATTACAATTATTACACTTAATAATTGGTTATAGTTTGGTAACCAATTATGTACAAATACTTTTTAAATCTCAATTATACTAAGTAAAATTACTATGATTACTTATATTTACAAAGTTAGATTACTTCTTTAGCCTATAGTTCATTTGTAAATCTTATTACTATTCACAAATTGTGTACACATTTAAGAAAATAACGAAAAAATAAGGCAAAAAGTGAATTGAACTATATATTTACAATGATTACACATGAAATTCAACTGAAATTATGACTTCTTTTGTAAAAAAAAAAAAGTAAAAAAAAATTGTAATGCTTTCTACTTTAAAAGTTACAAAAAATTACAGAATTAGAGTGTACCACTGATTAATAAATGACAATTTCGTAGATTTAAAAAAAAAATTGCAAATTAAAATTTTTCTTATTATAAATCATTCAAAGCCACGTTTGATAAAGAGGAAGACTCTTCGTACATAATGGTTGAACAAAAATGGTCACTTAAAGATCACGAATTAGAATGCTGTGACGGAGTCAATCCTCCAGTATGTTCAGGACTGTGCTTTTGCTTTTTACGCTTCTTTTCTTTTTTACGTTTTTTCCTTGCTTCTTTTTCTTCATCATGTCTTTTCTGTTTTTTGTGTTTCTTTTCGTGGGTATCAGCACCACTAATGTCTGTCACAGTAGTTTCTTGACCACTAGGTAATTCACCAGGTTTATGTTTGTGCCGCTTGTGTTTATTTTTATGTTTTCTTTGAGGAGCTTGATTTATATATCGGTACTGTTCAGGTAACTAAAATAAAGAAATAAATTATTATTTATTTCATCGATTAAAAAGCAAGAATTAACACTAATAAGGTTATACGTACTGGGCCTGGATGTAACCTAAAACCTGCTAACTGTACACTTGTCAATGGAAGAAGTTCTTTACCACCAATTGGTGGTTTTTCAATCACAGATCTCAAAGAGCTAAAAATATTAATGTAATTTATGTAAAGTACAAGCATATTTTTATAGATCATATACAAATTGAATTATATTTTTGATAGGTTACCTATTATCTTGATCACCTGGAGTATCAATAATACCAGGTAAATTAGGCAAGAAAGAAGACAATTGTTCTTTAAGTTTCTTTCCACTAAATTTACTATATGAATGTTCAAGACCATGACAGGCCATTAAATTACTAGCCCCTGTTAATTCACTCTCACCTGTAAATAAAACTCAAATTATATTTTTTGTTAGTTGTGGAAAACAAAGTAATTATATTATAAATAAATTGAAGAATCAAAATTGAATAATCAAAAATAAATGTATGTGATAAAAATAATATTTTTTCATTTAGACTGTATAAATTAAACATATTAATCATTTAGAATTAAAATTTTGAATTTACAAAGTAATTAAAAGTCTAGTAAAATTGAATGTTATTTACCTGGTGGCTCTTTCATCAAATAAAATGGTCCACTATGAACAATAGATGGATTTTTGCCAAGTGAAATAGTGGTTTTCAAGGTGCCAGTGGAGTCCTGTCTGGAAACGATAGGAGAACGAGCACCCCTTGGCGAGGATTTAGGTGAATATTGCTCCACTTTGCTGCGAAACTGATCGCCCATCATTGTTGCAAAAGCTTATTTCATTGCACTTGCAAGGGAAGATGAATATTTCGTCAAATAAATGACGATTTAACTCCTCTTGTTATTTCTAGTGATACTGTGTTGGCACTAGAGAAGAGTGTTCTGCAATGCAAAGAGAGAGTGTGAACAAGATAAAATATAATAAAAAGTTGGGAAATTAAAAAAAAAATTGAGATATAAGAAGCAACGAGGGTCAAGAAGAATGAAAGTAAATTGTGAATATGAAGAAGAGAGTGTGATGCTCGCAGCAGCAGCCGCTTCAGGAATTGAGAGAGCAGGATGAAGGATAGAAGCGATTCCCCATTCCTGCTAGATATCAAAGTGTAGGTCGGGAATCGCACTCGCGGAGTAGCTAGAGAAGCGAAGCGTTTATAAATCTCGGAGCAGATTGTGCGTGCGTGTTGGTTCGTGAAGAAGGAAAGGCGAGAAAGCGGGGAACGTCACCTAACCTCTGTGCTCCTCAGTGTTGAGCCTTATCCGCTGGCGCTTCTCCAAGTATCCCCATCAGCAGGAGGCTTGCTCGAACTTGGTAAAGTTTGGCATCCCGGATAAGAAGCAGTGCTCTAGCCACCTCGGAGCTGGCCTCTAGGCACTAGGTGGGGGCGGCATATTCCCTCAACTCGCGCGTCGTCGCGCGACTACGTTGACAACTGACCGAGCGCGCGCGCGCCCGCGGCCGCCCGCCTCGATTTAACTTATACTCCTGGAGTCGCTCTATCACAACGCCAAGTGAGCAACTTTTATAACATGATTATAATGCTGTGCTGATGCTCTCAGCTCTCCTGCTGAACGTCGCCTATATAGGAGCGTTGGCCACTGGGGCACCAACAGACCAACTGCGCTCGCGGCTTGCACAGCGCCACAGTAAGTAGCGGCGAGCGGTCCCCACGTCGCGCACCAAACCAAGACTCAAGTCGCGCTTCTGCGCAGGCTTCGCTATTTCGACTTTCGATTGAAGACATACTTAAGGAATGCTTAAGACTTTAACTTAACTGATATATAATTAATAATTAATAAATTATAAATTTTTTATTGTTTTATCATTATTAATTTTTGCTGGAGAAACATTGTAAACTTTAATTAATTAATCTATCATAATTAAAATTTGACTATATTTATTTTTTTAAGTAATTATCACATTAATACTTGGTCGAATCGCGTACGGAAATGATTTGAATATTTTCAGCAGTGTTTATTTGATATCTACTTGAATCTCGAAAGACTGTATAGTTATCGCTTTTCTAAGAAAGCAGCGGCAGCAGCAGCATGTATAACTCAGTTGGCAACACTGCACAGTAGGTATAGTTATAGGTATACGTACTTGTTATTTGAAAGAGTTCCGCGCGCGCTAGTCCTCTGTTTTTCCTTCGCCGCAGTCCTTATTACGTTACAGTCCACCGTGCGATTCGCATCGGCTCATCGAGCAAGTTCCATTAAATTCAGTTAAAATAATTTGTGATAACTTACTGGATTAATTAAGTTTTCAAACTAACTTAACTGTCAGTTTGGTATATATATATGTAACTGCAATTGTTCAGTTTTAAACGTTCTATTTAAACGGTAAGTATGGATGATCATACACATACCTTTTTAATGTGCTCGTTTTAGGTTTTACGAGATTTTTTTATTTGCTAAATTATCAAGTATTAATTGTATATCAATTATAAATTAACAATGAAAAATCTAATGTTATCGTTGGGATTTAGATCCTTTCTTGTTTTTCTTCTTTAAACGCCGATAAGTAGATCGTGTACGACTCACGTGACAATCAAACAAAGAAAGCTCTCAACGGAATTAAATCTTTAAATGTTAATCATATTGTTATTATGAACAGTTATATTAAAATTCTATCATTTTCTTTAAACATAATATACTAATCCTGACTAGGTAGCTAATTTATTGATAAGTGAATAAGTGAAAAAACGTACCTTTATCTTTCGCAGAATCAACAACAATGGTGCGAAACTTCGGCGAACGCAGGAAGAAGAAGCGAAGTCAAAACAACAAGAAAGCCAAATCAAAAGGCTCAAAGGGTTACAAAGGGATACCCCAGGAAGAAGTAACTTGCAGAGAGGTAGCAATCTACGTACCTCCCAAGGAAGTACCTAAGACTACAAGTAAGAATACGAAAAATGCTTACCGAAGTAAACGCGAGCAGAGATATCGACGTGCTCGCGGAACTCGCCCATGTGGCTGTTCGGACCCGCGTCTGGATGATGACGACGAATACGATTATGATGATGAAGATGATTACTATACTGATGATGATGATGATGATGTTAATCATATGTTAAATGGAATGTTGAACATGTTCATTTTTAACTACGAAATGAGACGCAATAGATTTATCATTGAGGAAATGCCAATATTATCTCTCTTGATGTCTATGCGTCCTAGACGCTAAAGACATTTTATAAATGCTTTTATGTAAGTTTTTGCAAGATAAATAGAGATTGGATAAGTTTTTGTAAGTTATAGGAATAAAAAGTTGACTTATGTTATCAAGCATTTTAAAACGATTTTAATCAAAAAAATTAAGTTTAACGTATTTTTTTTATTTATTCAAAGAGAAGTGATAAGTATTTTCTAAGTTTTATTTTTTATGTTTCTTTTACTATTATAAAGTTATATCTTACTATTAGTTCTATAAGTTGACTTGTAAAATGCTTGTAGTTATATTGCTTTTGCTTAAAAGAATTCAAGTTTGTCAATGTTTTGTATGATGTTTGTCTTAAAAATTAAAACATGTATTTGTGCAGTTACTTAATGTATTTATTAATATATCACCCATTCAAACATACAAGTCTCGTGTCTCATATGGAGAAAATTATATTAGATATTTGTTGATTATTCAGTCCACAGGATAGGTGTTATATCTTATACCATCATCGTTAAAGAGTATAATGAGAGCATAAAAGTTGTATAGCTTTTACTTTTCAACTTTAATATCGTTTCCATTATTGCCAATTGATATTTTAAAATTTAAATAATCTGAAGCATATCAGTTGCAGACATATACTGAAGTCATTTATGTAATTCTCTAAATTCTAATACATTCTTGAAAGGATTAATTCACATTGAATATCATCTCAGGTTTGAGACTTTTATGGAATAAATGCAATATTGTCAATTTATAAGAAGCAACACACCAATGCCTTTTGATTTTTCAAAACTTTTTTCCTAAAAAACTAATACTTTATAAATGCTTAATCTGGCTAATTTTTAAATAAATAATCAATAAAAACTTTGAGTAAATATACATAATTAAAAAACTTTATAAATATATAATATATATATATATCTATAATAATATAATCAACAGCACAATTATCGTATGAGCAAGTGACATGAGATCAAAGAGACTGTTCTATCATAATTTGTAAATATAAGGTCCCTTGCAAAAATGTCACGTATTAATTAATTTTTCTTAAGTTTTCCATATACAAAGTTTCTAATTTGTTAAACAAATTCTCATTTCCTTTGGCTAAACTCAATCGCTGCATTTTCACCAATGCCCAATCATTGATACTGCCATTGTATACTGCAATTTAGATTCATTTTAATTGCTCTTTTAATCTAAAACTGTAATAATGATCTCTGTATAGGTATTCTGCAAATGTAAATCAGCAAAATCTGAAAAAGCTCATTTTCTAAAAACAGCTCTGTAATTTCGCCGCAATACATGGAAATCTGCTAATAGAGCATTCAAGCAATACAGATGAAAATTTTTTTTTCTAATAATGTCGCAATAACATTAAATTGATTTGGTCGATATACAATGACTGTTAATATCGCTAACGAAAAAAATGCTCGAGTTTGCCACTCTTTTACATAATATTTTTTCGTTTTAGTTGTTAGTTGAATGGATCTAACGAATATACGGATTATCATGCAAGCGATTTCTCGATAGTATAAGAATTTGATGACGACTTAGTTTAAGTTACTGCCTCCGCGCGCCCTTAGAAGACTCTGAAAACTGATGTGGCTGTTGCTGCTGCTGTCGCTGATTATCCTTTGGTTCTCTGTCTTTGTACTCTCGGTGGTACTCCCTGCTGTCTTGATCTCGGCGCATGTCTCTCTGCGACTTTTGACCACGATACTTTCGATTTCCTCGCTCGTCTTTGTAATAATTTCCACCGCCTCCGCTGTGCTGTCCTAGGGACCTGTAGAACGGTGGATAACTCGAACTGTTGTCCACTCGGACGCTACCGTTTCGCAGCTGGGGCAAGACAGTGTTGTCGACGTCGGCTTCCTGCTCCTGTTGCCTGTCCTGTTGCCTATCCTGTTGCTGCTGCTGGTGATGCCTGCTATTTCGGTGGTAATCTGGTTGTGAGTTGTGATCGTAACTGAAATTTTCAGATAGATTTTAATGATTTAATCTCCTTGAACCAATAGAATTTTGTCTAGTTTTTGTTTTTGTTAAGTTTACCTGTGATTGCCTCTGGAAGCTCGGTGCCACCAGCTCTTGGTTTGCAAGGGCGGAAATTTGTGATAATTCTCCTCTTGAGGCTGCAGCTCGTTGGACGAGTTGCCGCGATTATGGTAAGCATTTTGCCCTCCGCGATTTCGACTGCTGCCGCTTCTGTTGCTGTTACCGTTGCTGTACGTATTGGCGGATTTGAGGGTCGCGATCTCCTTACGTTGATCCTCGCTCTCTTGACGCAATCTTTTCACTAGCGCCTCTGCGTCGTCCAGCCGAGCTTGGAGCTCGACTTGCGTGCATTCGAGTAGACTGTCAACTTGGATACCGACATCCGATACTTTTTGCTTTTCCTTCGATTTTTCCGAAAGCTCCAGTGCTCTGAAAAAATATTCAAATCATATTTTCTTGTTTCAGTACTTGGAAATTTGCTTGCAATTTCATTTCACGTACTTTTTCTGCTTTTCGACAACTTCTGACAAATAAATGTTGCGTGTTTTTGCTTCGTTTAATGAAGTTTTCATATCCTGCAGGTCTTTCTCCAATAGTTCAACCTGAAGAGGAGCAACGTTAACACTTGCCGGGCTTCCCTGCTGCAAACGAAATTTTTCTTAGCTTGGACAATTTCATATAGATTGGAGCAATTATTCTCACATAAAAACATGCTGAAAAATCCCACGAATACAAACAATATGAATAAAGTTATTAAAATAAGAGAAAGACAGAATAGAAGTAAGCAATCAAAAAGCTTAAAACAACAGTTGCAGGAGTTTGATTCGAAATAACTATATATATACACAAGTTAAAGTTGTTGATGTTGAAATAAAAAAAATTGTACACACGTGGAATAAGTATAATATTAAATCGTAAAAAATTGATAAAATCCGAAAAGTTTTAGAAATGTTTAAATATACAATAGAATTGATTAAATAAACTACATTGAACAAATAGACATATCTGTATGTCTTGTAGAATATTTTTCTCCCTTCAAACGTTAAAATAATTAACAAAAAGATGTAAATTGTACATCCTGTAACAAGGACAGCATATTTGTAACGCGATTAAAGTACTGAACACGAAATAGAGTCGGATGCTGAAAAGACTTAATTCGAATTTTTCTCAGAATCCGACACGAATAGATAGGATGGTTTTATGGAATATTTATATTTTCCGCTAAGGGATGAGAAAGAAAATAATAATAAATAATAAGAATATTTCAAGTGATTGTTAAAAATAGGCTTGAAATGAGCGATTATTTAGGATAGATAGTTTTCTTAATGACTTTGATATTGCTTGCGATTTAATAGCACGATTACGCAGCGAGTACGCAAGCCTAGCATACTAGAAAGCTTTTATGAAAAAAATAAAATTTACTTTCGGTTTCGTGAACCCATTTCCACTGTCTTCGGGAGAAGAAGGACTGCTAGAAGTGTAGTTTGTCCCTTTTGAGAAGACCAATTGAAACTGTAAATCTGTAAAAATAGAACAATGAAGAAAGCTGTATAGATAACATAAGCTATTTAAGTATTATCGATTTTTGTTGAAAATGAGTAATAGCAACGTCAACGTCGGCGGCGGCGGCGTTTTTACCTCTGTTTCTTTGTCTGAGCACCTCGACTTCTTGATGAAGGGCAACCAATGTTGCTTGATGCTGATCCTGGAGGAATTTCATATTCTGCTCTAGCTGGGTAACTTTATCACTGATGTGTCCCTGAAATCGTCCTTCGTCGCTCTCTTCATTTCTACTGGGCATCGAAATGATTTCAGGAGGCGGCTTTTTTCGCTGTAAATTAAAAAAATATTCATTTTCGTATCGAGAAAATTCTTATTATTCATAACTGTTTGGGCATTTATTTTTATAACTTACTTGTGAAAAAGGTACAACTGGAAGTTTGACAAGAACTTTGGAAGTCATATTTGACAAACTGGTACAAAATTGCCTTAAAACTTTTGTCCAATCGGTTAAGTAGCTGCTCTACTTTTCAAGACCTTGAAAAAAGTATAAAATTAAATTTTATAGTAGAATGGAAAAGTCATGCGTAGAAGGTTAAAAATAATGCAAGCTCGCATAAAAAGGGTAGAAAATAAATAAATTTTAATAAAAATTAAATTATTTAATAGCTTATTGTTGTAAGTGTTTAGAGTAGCTAAAAGTGCAGTAGATCAAAGTGCAATGAAGCAGCAATAGAAGACCTGGGGAAAAAAGACAAAAAAAAAGAAAATAAGAGAGAAGAGGGCTGAAGAGAGGAATAATGAAAATATCAATGTCAGAAATGTTGCAATAAAATTTGAAGATACGAGGAAAAAAGTACGTAGGCAGATGAACAAGCTCGACTCGTCGGCGGGACGGTGGCGGCGAGAAAAAGAAAGCGTGAATATATAAGGAGCAAGTAGCCGGAAGACGGACCTCGCATATCGAACGAAATCGCACTAAGCAAAGGTAAAGCGGCGAGGTTGCCTAGCCAACTATAGCTGGACAGAAAAAGTAAAAAGGAGAGCTGGCTACCTGTCGATATATCTAGCGAGAGCGGTGCGAGCTTGCAGGGCTTGCAATAAGCGCAGGCGAGCCCGCTGTCCAGGGGCCAGCTATACGTATATACAGCAAGACTGGCGCAGACTATCAGCGGGCCGCCGCGACTATAGTCGGCTCCTTGGCATCGATAAAACAATATATCGTTTTGACTAACTTGCTTTCAAGCGCAGGAGCAGCAGCAGCTCGGCTTCCTCGAAAGGTGCAGGTCTTCTCTCTCTTTGGGCCCCCGGCGCGCGCCTGCTGCACTCGCTAACAAGACGGGAGACTGCGCGCTCTCCGACTCTCCCTCTTTCTCTCTCACGGTACTCTCTCTCTCTCTCTGTGCACAGTGAGCCAGTGCAACTGTATAGCTGTATAGCCGCCAAGGGGGTATTGATCCGGCCGATCTGCCAGCAGCAGCAGCAGCACCACCACCCGCCGGAGCGAGCGAGAGGAGAATACACTAGTCTACCCTCTCCGCGGCTCTCTCGCGCGCACACCCTCTTTTATGCTTACCTATATAGTCGGTGCGCGCACTCCTAGCGATCGTGTATAACTGTATATATTAGGCAGGAGCGAGTGGGAGCGGCTCGTTTGCGCGACAATCACTGCGTAGCCCTTCCGCACAGCGCGGACAAGAGCTTTTATTGTTATTTTCGTTAGAGTTTCGGAGGAATCATCCTTGAATTCTCCAGCGAAAAAAGTACTCGTCACTTGCTGTTGCTGTACACTGAATCTCAAAATGTTCCATTGTATACCGGCAACGGACTTGTGCCACAGACTTTGTCGCACTTTGCAAAGCTACTCCGCAGTTCGCACCACCCTGCTTCCTTATTCACCCATATCTGTTACTAACTCGCTCTGTTCTCATTTCCTTTTTTAACTTTCAGAAAGAGTTTTAAAAAAAGATGAGAAAAATTGCGAATGTTAATTGATAATTTGATGCTTTGAAATAATTGTGGCCAATTTCTTAACGAGACTAGAATACAGCCAGTAAAAAGTTTTAAATGAGCGAGTGCCTGTGAGCGCGCCTTCAGCAAAGTTTCAAAGTCGTTCCGGCAGGAAGCGCGCAAATATCGCCAGTAGCATTCAGCGATTCAGCCAGCCAATTGAAAGTCTAGATACTTATATTATATAATAATTTGAAATCCATGATATTGATTCGATTAGACGGGTACCGGCTAACTACTTAGCTACTCGACGAGGCTACCTGAAAAAAATGCAGTATCTCTCGAGAAAATATATCTGATGTTGAGCATCTTACGTAATTAAAAAAAAACTGCGGATAAGCCCGCGTCAATATTATCCTGCCGAAGAAAATGAACTAGTCTATAGCTGTATTATAAAGCTTAAGATAGACGAATAAAAAGCAAAAGAAGATCTTCCGATCGGCGATTGCCGAAAATATCTGGCGCTTGATCTCATTATATATAGACACGCTGCCGCTGAGCGCACTATATCTATGTATTATAAAGCTGAAAGCTGCGTGCACACACTGTTTAAGGCATTGAGCGTGGAAAAGAGCTCGGAGAGCTACTGCGCGCGCGAAGAGCAGCCTACAGTGCTCCCTCTGAGTCTGACTGTGTGTGCTCTCATTTTGAAGCAGAGGCTCACGGAGACACAGCTTCAAGTAGCAGAGAGCGCGCCTATATAGACTGAGCCGAGCGATTCTGTCTGCCAGTCCAGTGCATTCTCGTCCTAGTCTCCCGTTGGCAAACAAATAAATTCATTACTATCCATATCGCTATTGAGTTTCCGACAGTGAGAAAGAGAGAAAGAGAGAGATAGACAGATAGAGAGCCAGAGCAGTGCGAATATAGCGCGAGCAAGAGCGCACCTCGAGGTTAAGTAGTCGCAAAGGGAAAACATGAGTCATGTTGATTTTTCGAGGCTAAGCGCCGAGTGTAAACAAATTTTCGGACTCTACTGCTGATTTTGGCTCCAAGGCCTCGCCGAGAAGCTGGAACGGCTTGCTGGAGCGCTCGCGCTGCTCGTTTTATGTGATCAAACCTTCAAAGACTGAGAGAGAACACGCAGAGAGACAGAGCGCGTTGCTGGACTCTACCACGCTCAAAGCACTGATCGCTCTCGTCTCGCTGCCCGCTGGCTAATGAGGAAGGCTTTCCTCTCCTTCGAGCGAGCTTCAAATAAAATGCATGGCTGAAGAAGCGACGAATTCTACTATTTCGCCAGGATTATCCTCCAAGCAACAGGTAATTCTTCATTCTCATCCCATTACGAAATTTATTCTTCAGTTACAATTTACTACATCATCGGCTTCTATTTCAACTAGTAGATTTGCAATGGGTCAGACACTTAGCGAGCCTGTCACCACCAAAAAGTCTGCCTGCTGTAGAGACTCCAAGTACCGAGTGGGCAGCTCCTGCATGCAAGGATGGCGAGTCAAAATGGAAGATTGCCATGTTCACATATTATCCTTGCCCGATGATCCAGATGCTGCATTCTTTGCTGTCTATGATGGCCATGGAGGTAATTTTTCTATTCTCTACTAGTTACTTCATTTCTCCAGACTATTTTTTAACTAAACTTTATATTAGGCGCTGTGATGGCCCAGTATGCTGGTAAACATTTACACGAGTACATAACTAGTCAAGAAAGTTACAAAGAGGGTAATATCGAGGAAGCCATGAAGAAAGCATTTCTAGAATTAGATAAAGCAATGCAAACTGATGAAACTTTGATAAATGCTCAAGCTGGTACCACTGTTATTGCTGTTCTTATTAAGGATAACGTTTTATATAGTGTTAGTATTATGATCAGTTTTAATATCATATTTCTTCTTTTCATTGCATCTAGTCAATTTATTCTAAATGGTAAATTAATCTTTTTTTCAGGCCAATGCAGGTGACAGCAGAGCAGTAGCTAGTATTTCAGGAGATGCAGTACCATTAAGTCATGACCACAAACCTATGCTTAAGGAAGAAAAAGACCGTATTGTTGCAGCTGGTGGCTGGGTTGAATGCAATAGAGTTAATGGTCATTTAGCTCTGTCTCGAGCTTTAGGTGATTTCATGTTCAAAAAGAATGGCAGTAAAAAGCCTGAAGAACAAATTGTATCAGGTAAGTTTAAAAAAAATCATTTTTTTTTTAAATATTTTAAGATTTTTATTATAACATATGTTCTAATTACTGTTACTACTATAATTGCAGCACTTCCAGAAATACAACGGCACGAAATAACAGAGGACTGGGAATTCATCATATTAGCATGTGATGGTATTTGGGATGTCATGAGTAACGAAAATGTTGTTAGTTTCATTAGAAGGCGTCTTGCTGATGCAGCTACAAATAGCGAGGAGAATGAAACGCCTCCTATAGATCCTGAAGAGATATGCGAACAATTAATTAGTCACTGTCTAGCGCCGGATGCGTTAATGGGCACTGGATGCGACAATATGACAGTGGTCCTCGTCATTTTTCTTCATGGCAAACCATACTCGCAGATGCTTCTTCATTATCGAGAAAATCCAACAGAGCAAACTCCCGCTGAATAAAGTTTCTTCCATTTACTATTGTAAATAACAACCGATTTGTGATCATCGCGTGTACGTCTATTGTAACCCGATATCGTTGTTATTATATTTATTATGTATTCTTTTTGTTAGAGCTGTACACCGTGAGGCTTATAAATATTTTTATAACTAAAAGCATTCATCTTATGTGACAAAAGTCTTGAGAAATTTTTTCTTTCATTATTTTATTATTTACAATCCCGATCTTAATGGACAAAACAGGTTTCATATCGCAAAACATTTTTTTTTCATTAATAACAACAAAATATCATTAGATTATAGTCCATATCGGTCTTGTATAGAATTAACTGCAGCATTGGCAAGCGAACTAAGTCTCCCGGCCACTTTGTTAACACCTTGTCGAACACTTTCACGTACGTCATCAAAGTCCACACCACCACGTCCGCCAAGATTCATTGAAAGCTGCGAAGTCGGCGAAGTTGGATTCGACTGGCCAGTGCCAAAGTAATCTGCTGAAGAAATGCTCGACGAACCTTCGAAGCGCCGTAGATTATTCTTTTGTTCCCACTAAAATTTCATTATTAATTGAATCTTATTTTCTCACTCAATTATTATAAATTTCATTGAATATAAGTTAAGTAAAGCCAAAACAACTCCTTTTAGAATTTATTGTTTGCAAATTTTATACAGTATTTATGAAATAAAAAATTGTTTTTATTCAAAGAAATAAACAATTATATTATATAAAGCTTTATCTAATTCTTTAAAAATCATTTTCAATCTTGTAAATTAAAACAAAAATATTAAAGTAGTCTTGTAGAAGGACCATGTAATACAGTCAAGACTTTGCTTTTTAGGTTCGTATAGTTATGGTTAAATCTGTTTTTGTGTTGACTTAGAAATATATAAATTTAATTATCTTAATTTTTTTAAATAAAGATAAATTTATATAAATTTCACATTAAAATTTTGCTCCCTCAATATCTTGGCCTTTTATTGGCCCCTATTGAAATCTCGGTTTACTTTAAATTTTAGAAAAATACTATTAAGATCTGAAATTTTATAAGCACATTCATAAGTTACAAGCATAAATTCCAATGTTTTATTTAAATAAGCAAACACTTTTTGACTTTTAACCAGGACTGAAAATTTATAGATATTCATAGATATTTCAAGTTTGTATTACAAAATGTCTATTTTTTTAATATTACTTACCGAATTGTCATTCATGGAATCTCGGAAAAATTGATCTGAACTGATGGCTTTTGCACTACCAAATTTCTTTTGTGCTTCACCTTCTTCTGACATTGCCTTACTACTGCTACTGTTTTTGTTATAATTTTTGTTATATGTTTGTGTTGGAGCTTGTGATGTGTATGATGAATTAGAAAATTGTGAAGATACTCCACGTCGCGATGAATCAGGTTCTTCTTTGATAATAAATTCATCATTTCGCGATTTGCTATTTGACGAACTATTACTACTACTAGGAAATGTATTTGTTAGAGATTCAAAACTATTTATTAAATAATCAAGGTCCATTTCAGCCTCTCTTAATTTTGGTTCGGCAGCTGTTATTAACTTGGAAGATGATTCTTGTGTTATCGTTTGCATGTCTGTTATGGCAGAATGGCTAGCACCTCTGAAATAGTTGGTATGTTGATATATTTATTTAATTGTATGTAATATAATATTTAGACAAGCAGTATGCCCTTTATTAATACAAAAAAATACATATGAAAACAATTTGATTATTATATATAAAAGTACAAATGAAATTTTGCAAATGCACAAATTTACAATTATTTATGTTGAATTTAATTAAATTTAAGTAGATACTTTTTTGTTTCATTTTTAAAAATTACAATGTAATTTACTACAGGGATTGATGCTGATTATCGATCTATTAATAAGAGTTCTCAAACATCTTATTTTATGTA
The DNA here is from genome assembly GCA_900480035.1 of Eupelmus urozonus. NCBI lineage: Eukaryota > Metazoa > Arthropoda > Insecta > Hymenoptera > Eupelmidae > Eupelmus > Eupelmus urozonus. The sequence continues at coordinate 1,307 of UELX01000283.1, read as the reverse complement.
TGCAGTTTTGAGCTTACCGCTTTGTATTGAAACCCATTCCAAGACGTTCTGCTTGATTAGCCTTTGAAGGATCCATTCTTTTAGTCCTTTCTTCAACCTTTTTTGCTTGTTCTGTTAAATTTTGCTCATAGCGATAAGCTAAACGTTTTTCTATTTCTTCTATTTCTTCATTACTTTTTGGAGGTTCAATATCCCTCCTTTCTCTACCAGCTTCTGCAGCACTCTTCTCAATTTCTTCGAAATTTGTAACTATTCTTTGAGCACCCAGACCAAGGCCAGTAGTCTTTTTTCCGAGCTAATAATCAAAAAGTTTAAATTATTGATAATCAAAAATAAAATTTGAATAAAAAAATAAAATTATTTACTCCTGGTCTTTTTTGTTGAGGTTTTCTAACACCAATAGTTGGCTTTCTGTCTGTCGCTTCAAACAGAGCAGATTCTGAAATATTGACAGATGGTCCCAAACATTCTTTTGATGTTTCAGCATTTTCTGGTGGAATGTGAATGTTGTCTGAATCATGTATTTTATGACTTTCATCAACTAATTTTGTTATTGCATCTGCATGAGCATGTTCGCTAGGCACATCGGTTTCAGTACTATTTACATCAAAGTTTTCGTGGGCTTCAAAAAAGTCTATTTCACTTTGATTATTTTCAGGTTCTGGATGCTCTTCTATGTGTAGCTATAAAAAAATAAAAACAAAATGATTAAGACCAAATAAAGCAATGAAACTTTTCAAAAATAAAAAACATGAATATTATAAATATCACAGCACAAAATTAAAGTTGATAGCTTTAAAATTTTAAAATCCTTTTAGCATATTTTATTATTTAAAGCAAAACAGAAGATTTCATTGTAAAAAAAAAAATGCAAAAAGATTTTAATTTGATTTAGCAAACAATTAGTATTTCATTTGTGAGTTAGCAATTAAACTAGTGATAATTAAGAAAATTGTTCAGTGGCTTGAAAAATGAAAATATTTTCTCAGCTCACCGATACTTTGCTTTGAGAAGGAGGTAGTTGAACCTATAATTTTTTTAATTTTATCAAATAAATAAGTATAATTAATAAACGTTAAAACAGTTGTCTGTAAAAAAGTAAAGTTTGGACAGTAAAAAGGAAATGTACCTTGTATCCATAACGTTGCATTGCTTGTGCAGAAGCTTGGGCTAATTTCTGTTTATATTGCATGGCAGCTCTTGATGTATACTTTTGTTGAGCATCATTAGTAGTACAATTGTATTGATTGAAATACTTTCTCTAAAAAAGTAATACGCAACAAGTAAATAAATGATCTATTGTAGAT